>VIAB01002619.1:112143-122302 GCA_009801035.1 Oophaga pumilio | reverse complement strand
CATATGGGGCATAATCTATGGAGCATAATCTATGGAGCATATGGCACATAATCTGTGGAGCATAATCTATGAAGCATATGGGACCTATACTATGGGGCATAATCTGTGGAGCATATGGGGCCTAATCTTTGGAGCATTTTATGGGGGCAAAATCTATGGAGCACCATATGGGGGCATAATCTATGGAGCATTTTATGGGGCCATTATTAACCTTTATGGAACTTTATATGGGGCGTATTTTGTATGGAGCATTTTATGGGGCCCATCATGGACTGTATGGAGCATTATATGGGGCTCCTGATTCAATAAGGATATTCAAAAACATTTAACCTATTGATGTTTCAATTAATTTTACTTTTATTGGTATCTGTTTTTATTTTTGCAATTTACCAGTAGCTGCTGCATTTTCCACCCTAGGCTTATACGCGAGTCAAGAAAATTTTCCCAGTTTTTTGTGGCGTAATTAGGGGGGTCGGCTCATATACAGGTCAGCTTATACATGAGTATATACGGTAATTACTGAAAAATGAGGAAAGACACCCTATCACTATGTAACGTGCTGAAAAGTGAAGAAAAAAAAATGTAAGTAGTAAAAATGACCCCCCCCCCCCATCATTTTTAGGGGTTTTGCATTTACAGCATTCATTATTTGATACAAGAGATCTGTATAATTCAGGTCAGTACGAGCACAGCAATACAAAATGTATAAGGGTAATTCTGTGAGGAGCTCTATATCCCACTATTTTCTAAGACATGTAACTTTCATTTTTCCATCAAGGAAACTGTGCGAAGGTTTAGTTGTTGTGCACTGAGCACACATGAGAACATTTATACACTTACATACATATTTTGATCTATTTTTATAGCATTTTTTTGTTGGCAGTATAGCAGACTCCCCAAAAGAAACCCACTTTTCATGCGTTTTTCAATGCAGTGTTAACAGATAGATTGGACCTTCACCGATGTGGTGATCACTAAATTTGTTTAATTTCATATAAATGGTACAAAAGGGAGAAAATAGGGATTTTTGTATACTCAACGTAAAATCCTTTTCTACGAGCCACTCATTTGGGGAAACAGACCGTGGGTGTAAGCTGATGCCACTAGGAGGCTGACACTAAGTGAATACAAAAAAAGAACAGCTCCTCCTCTGCAGTATACACCCTCCTGCTGGCTCCAAGAGAACCAGTTCAGTGCAAAAGCAGTAGGAGATCATTAACATCATATCAGAGTACAACACATCAAATTAAAGAAAACAAGTCAAAAGGTTAACAGGGTGGGTGCTGTGTCCCCCAATGAGTTGCTCGGAGAAAAGTATTTTACAGTGAGTACACAAAAATCCATTTCTCCTTCGCTTCACTGGGGTACACAGACCGTGGGAAATCCCAAAGTAGTCCCTGGGTGGGGACCCACATAACAGATCGAACCCCCTGTACCAAATGGCTAAAGTTGCGCTACCGCCGCTTGCAGACTACATCTGCGAAGGACCACATGTGCAGAAGTCTGAGAGCGTAGGCTGTACCAAGTCGCCACCTTGCAGACTTGTTCTGCTGACGCCCGATGCCAAATGGTCCAAGAAGCATCCACCGACTGAGTAGAGTGTGCCTTAATTCCCACTGGGAAAGGAATGCCTGTGATGAGATAGGACTTCTCAATAGCCAAGCGAATCCATTTGGCTATTGTGGCCCTGAAGCGGCTAAACCCTGCCTGAGACCCTTAGGAAGCACAAATAGGGTGTCCAACCTACGGAAGGGAGCGGTCTTTGAGACGTACCTTCTGAGAGCCCTCACTACATCCATGGTATGAAGAGCTCATTCTATCCGATTTACTGGTGCTGGACAAAAAGAGAAGGACAATGTCCTCGTTAAGGTGGAAAGACGAGACCACCTTGGACAAAAAAGGAACGGAGACGGTTCGATGACCACCTTGTCCTGGTGGACACTCAGGAAAGGAACTCGACAGTACAGAATGGCTAGCTCCGACACTTACCTGATAGACAACACTGCGACGTCACTGCTACAAGAAAGGCGACTCTCCGAGACAAAACTGGCAACGTCGAAAGGAGTCTCCTGAAGAACACCCAGAACCAGGATTAGGTCTCGCGCCCCAACGGCGTCCTATAGGGGGTAGCACATGAGACCCCCTTAATGAAAATCGGCACTGGCAGATTGGAAACAATCCTGCGCTGGAATAAAACCGATAAAGCCGAGAGCTGACCTTGTAGGAAGCTAAGCGCCAGACCTGATGCCATGCCGGCTTGGAGGAATTCCAAAATGGTAGGAATGGAGAAGACGAGGGAAGGACATCAGGTTTCTGGACCCTGCGAAAAAGTCTTAGCAGGTGTGGAGATAGATGCACACTGACGCAGGCGTACGGGTGCTCATCATGGTGGAAACCACGTGATAGGGAGAACCCAGCCTGGGTTAGGACCCTGGATTCCACAGCCAAACTGTTAAACACATGGCCCCTAAATACTGGTGGCAAATCGGAACATGAGAGAAAACAGATCTGGTCGATCCAGAAATCACCAGGGGACATTGGCGACAAGCTGTGGCCAATCTGGGGCGACTAGGGTCACTGGAACTCCTTTCACCTTGATCTTTGTGATGACCCCCTGAAGAAACAGAAGCGGGGAAAAGCATACGGAAGACGAAACCCAGTGCATCCGCTCCAAAAACTTCTAGACTCCGAGCTGAGATGACCGAGCAGTTCCTCCAGCGGAGGATGTGAATCACCTAGCACATTACTGCCCTGCTGCGAGTGTCCCCGTGGTGATTGATGTATGCCACAGCCGTGGCGTTGTCCTATTGGATTTGGATGGGCGACCTGCCAAGATATGGTGGAACCGCCATAGGGATAACCAGAACGCCTGGATCTCCAGGTCTTTGATTGGAAAACGAGACTCCCGAGGCAACCAACACCCCTGGACATAGTGGTGATGGAAGTTAGCTCCCAACCGAGAAAGCTCACATCGGCAGTGACCACTAGCCAATGGACTGGGAGAAAGATTTTCCCTTGGATGAGGAAAGACTCCAATGTACACAAATTGAGCGCCTGCTTGACCCGACAGGGCAAACGACATAGCCAGTCGAGAGGGAACGGACTCCTGTCCGAGGCTGCCAGAAACTCATGCTGCAGAGGACTGAGGTGCAGGTGGGAAAAGGTAACAGCTTCCATCGCTGCTGCTATTTTCCCCAGAGCCCCCATGAAGAATCAGATGCAATGAGGGGATGGACAACAAAGTGTCCGAGCTCCCTGTTGAAGGGCAAAGATCTTGTCTCGAGGGAAAATCACTGACCCATGGGAGGTGCCCAGGATCATCTCTAAAAAGGATATCCGCTGAGCTGGGGAAGACTTTTTTTTATTTTTTAATATCAACCAGTCCCGGCGTAAAAGGGTATCCAAAGGGATACTCATTTGCTTCGTGCAGGATTGGAAGGACAGTCCCTTAAATAGAAAGTCATCTAAGTATGCAACACGACCATGTCCCGAGAGTGCAGAATGAGCATGACTGCCGCCATGTCCTTCGTGAACAGTCTGGGAGCGGTGAAAAGACCGAAGGGCAATGCTGTTTATAGTGGAAGTGTTCCTCGCTAACAGCGAAGCACAGGAGCTTCAGGTGAGGGGGAAAGATGGGGGCATGAAGACAAGCATCCCGGACGTGGAGGATGCTAGCAACTCCCCCTTGTCCACAGAGGTTAAGACAGTACGGAAGGACTCCGTCCTGAAGAGCCGAACCCTTCCTCGAGTATCACCCCTGGAATCTTTTGTTTTCTAGAACAAGAAGGAAAGTATTTTATATCCACAAGACTCCAGGTCCCAGACCCATTCGTCGTACACGACAAAAAAACAGACATGATGAAAGAAAGGAAGGTGATCGTCCACCTTGCTGGTGTCAAACAGATACTGCCACGAATCATTGAGCCGAAAATCAATAAGACCTGATCCCCCTAGTCTGGACTGTTTTGGTCAGCTTCTCCACGGCTGGTTGGTCCTGTAGGAAACCTGGGAGTCGCCCGAGTTTGTGTGTGGGAAACTCACTGGTCTGTACAGCTCTGTCAAGGGCAACTAACCAAGAGAACATGGCCTTGGCTGCCTACACCAGAGTCGTGAATCCCATATCCTCTGCAGGGAAAGGCTGCAAAAGAGGGTGAAAATGCCGAACCCGAGGTTTCGAACCACGAACGGCAGGATTCTCTATCTTGACGCCAGACAGGATACCGGTGGGTCAACTGAAGGGGATTCCACTCACTCCTTATGCCAATCTGTGAAGCGTTTATCCGGTCGCTCTCTATTTGCGAACACCCCATGAGGATGATTAGCGCTCTTGAAAGACCCGTATGGTCGGGGGCAGAGATAAGAGTCCTTGTCAATCCATAAGGTCTGGTTGACGGCCTCAGTCAGACTATCCACAGTCGTCTGAAAACTGACAAGTCCAGGTGAAGGGGGGTCCGTCAGACTCGAACCCAGAGGCATGTTCGCTGACCTAGGAGGGGGAGCTAGAGATGGGGGTCACGCATGCCGAGGCACAAGAAGGCCCGGGAAACGTGCTATGGGACAAAAGAACGGTGCAGGAGGGGGTACGTGGAGTTGACCCTCTGCGTTCCTGACTGTTGTAGGTTTGGGGAGAACAGAGCCCTGAAGGGATCCATCACCCCTTTATAGTCTGTGGATTTCTCGCCCGAGACCAACTCCTGTTGACTAAGTTTACAAACAGGGGGAGAATACACAAGCTCCCCGCAAAAGTTGTCCTTGGTGGGATCCGAACCCAGAACACAAGTGCTGCAAGGCTGCAAGCACAGGGTAGCTATCCGCCTCCAGGGGGCATGCCCCAAATAAATAGCCTTCCGTCTGGAAATCTGGATGTCCAGATCCGCTGCCTCCGAAGGAAGATTGCTATCCATGCCAAAGCAACGAAGAAGAGGAGGCATTTGAACAAGGGTCCATCCATAGGACTAGGAATCTTTATGGGACCAGGCGAGCTACAGGTAGGTCAACCGAAGAGGGACATCTCAATCTTTCCGCCGATCCAAACTCAGGGTGTTGGCAAACACCTTATGAGGACATTAGGTCCTCTTGAAAGACACCGCGTGTTCATCTTTATTTTCATTTGCACAAGGAAAGACTAGAAGCAATGGGATGAAACTGAATGGGAGGAGACACAGATTAGGTATTAGAAAAAACTTTTTGACAGTTAGGGTGATTAATGAGTGGAACAGGCTGCCACGAGAGGTGGTGAGTTCTCCTTCAATGGAAGTCTTCAAACAGAGGTTGGATAGACATCTGTCTGGGATGATTTAGAGAATCCTGCTTTGAGCAGGGGGTTGGACCAGATGGCCCAGGAGGTCCCTTCCAACTCTACCATTCTATGATTCTGGGGAAGAGAAAAACGTCCTTGTCAACCATCAAGGTCTGGTTGATGGCTTCAATGACAGTATCTGCCATCCCCGATACCTCGGCGAGGCCAGGTCGAGGGGACCATCAGACTCATTGGACGCTGTGAATCCCTGGTGAGAGGGAGCAGGAAACGGAGTTCCCAGATGTTGATGAGTGAGAGTGTCCTGGAAACGTGTTATAAGACCGTTTCCTATGCTCCTGTTAAGTTTTTTTTTTTTTTTACTGCGAGCGGCCCCTGCTGGCCAATGGTTCCCGTTGAGGTAGCGGAACCTTCTGAAAACAGGCAGCCAAATGTCCCGACCCGTGGAGGGATCTTGCAGGGACTCAACTGCTTTAGCTGGTAAAGCCTATCGACCGCTACGGTGACAAAGCCCACTTAGGGGGACTAGGTACACTGGGGTTGAAAACACTGTATGTGTAATAATAATCTCATTATGACCTTCCCATAGGAATCGTGCCAATCTGCGTCTAGCAGGGTTTATAGGTCGCATCACATCTCAGTGCATGTTGCACCCAACTTGTCAGCGATTCGGTCATTGATTTTACAGCAGAAACAGCTGTATAGCGTTGGGGCCAGCAGCTGGCACCGCGGTTCCTAGACCCGCGTTATGTGCAGCTCAGAGTCTTACCCGATGCTGCAGCCCTTGTCGGGTACATTAATGTCCTATCATCGTCTGTCCAAAAAGCAGGTCAGTAAGGTAGTGGGCCGGGTACTGCAAGTCTAAAGGAGGACATCGCCTACCGTGGCCAGGCGTCTCCACAAGGAGGGGTACCTCTTGTTCGCCGCCATGTCACCCGATACCCTTCCGGAACGAGACCGGACAGGAAGAGAAGTGCCGCAGGGAAAGATGGCCACTGCGAAATCTCGCGTCAAACGAGAAGTGCCAGGACGTGGGCGGAGCCTGGGCAGAGCTTCCAGTACGAGCGGAAAATAGGCCAAAGCCGGGGCCTAAATTGCCGGCGCCGGACAGAACTTACACGGAAACAGTGACATGGCGTCCCACACCATGTGACACCACTACCGGAGACTCCACTCCTCCGTTGCAGGTGCTAGCAGCAATATGGCATCCCCGATAAGGGGAGCCTCTGCCGGCGTACCTCTGTTCCCGTTCCAGGACCAGCGATGAGCACCCGGGCAGACCTTGTCTTCCGCTTGAGGTGAGCTGCTGCAGATAGGATGGTGCAGGGTCAAATACACTCAATCCACCATCCTTTTAACAGGGAGGTGGAGAGGGACTGTCCGCATCCTTGTATCAGCCGCTTTCTTCAATGGTGATGACGTGGGGGCACGGACGCCATCGGAGCCTCTGTGCGTCCATGAGGTTCAATCCCCTAGGATGGAAGCAGGGCAGTTTGTCCGGCTTTAGGCCTGGCTGCAGAAGATGCGACACTCCATGTACTCGTCTGTTGATGGTGCGGGGAGATCGGTGCCGTTCAAGGGACCCGTCGCCCCTAAAAATCAGCTCAGGCATGGCGTTTCACGTCGCAGGAGAGGGTATGTTGAGGCGACACTCCACGTGTTCGCCTGTTGGTTTGGGGAGATCGGAGCCTTGAAAGGATCTGTCGCCCCTTCATCCGAAGAAAAAATTAAAAATAAAGATTTTTGGTCTGAAAACCAGATCCGTGTGCCTCCTACGGATAACCAAGCATGAACTGGTTCTCTTGGAGCCAGCAGGAGGGTGTATACTGCAGAGGAGGAGCTAATATTATTTTGTATTCACTTAGTGTCAAGCCTCCTATTGGCAGCAGCATACACCCACGGTCTGTGACCCCCAATACGGCGAAGGAGAAAAATAAATAAAATTAAAAAAGAATAAAAGCTTGTATGATTTTTTTTCAGCTTCACAAAAATTGTAACTTCATTTTTAGAAAATGCTCATGTGGTAAAGCTTTCTAAAATGATATTGCTACTATTATGATACATTTTCAAAGTAAGCACACCACTCTTATCAGTTCTTATGATACCTTATTACATATAAAGTTGGTTTGGATAAATAGCAAAATCAGTGGCTCTGTGCTTCCACAAAGCCACTGCAGGAGCCAAGCCACGCTCAAATAGTGCGATTGTCTGCTCCAGCGGCAGCTGCAGAAAGGAGCCAGGGATCAGAGCACGTGCGGATGTGCAGAGCCACTGATTGTTCTATACTGATTAACAGCGCTCAAAAGAGCATTGCCTCAAATCAATGTGCACAGTATGCTGAGGGGGCAAAACCGTGCACAGATCACTTTGGCCACGCCAAGAGTGCATGGAAGCCCACTCATTTGCATACTAAAACTGATTTTTGTTCTGACAATAAGGGTATGTTTCCACCGTCAGTATTGACAGATGCCCGCTCAATCCGAAGCGCTGACGGCTTTTGTACGCGTTGTGATTCCGCATGTGGTCATTGAACAGTGCGGAATCAACACATTCTATACATATGACTGTGCTATTTATCTTGCGAAGACTGAGCCTCTCCACAAGATAAATAGGCATGCGGCGGTCTAGAAAGACGCTCCGCATGTGCGTATACACAGGTCTGCCACCTGCGTCTTGGAACGCATAGTGGACATGGGATTTCATAAAATCCCATCCACTATGCTGTAACATCTGGCCGCTGCAGATTGGACGCAGCGTCCAAACCGCAGCAAATGCTGAACATGGAAATACTCTAAAACCACTAAAATCTATGCTACAATACCTATATAGAAGTGTTGCAATTTGCAATTGGGGGGGTTCCAGATTCCCATTAACCATTGTAGGAAAGTTTCTATGATTATTTAATGAAGCCAGTTTGTCAACTAAGCCCGAGGTGTGTTCAGCTGTCAGTTGGAGAGGTTGTTAAAATTCCCTCACAAACGAGTGGAGAGAGCCACCACATGTGTTACACCTCCGGCCACCTTTCCATTGACTGCAGCAGCAGTTTGGGCAGTATGAATCACATGACAGATTCCTTTAAACCTCCATGATGAACACTAGCCTTGACCCAAACTAGCAGCACTGATAAAATATATCAAATAAAATCAAAGCACTCACCATTTCTTTTAGACCAGCGATGTAAGCAAGAACTTCTGACAAGTGTTTCATCCACTTTACCTCCAGACATGTTATCCATAAACTGTCGGCCGTGCTCCAGTGCCAAGTAGCAATCATTACAGCAGTCTTGTTCTTCCACACGAGCTGCATAATTCACAATGCTGGTTTTTGTTGCTGGCTCTTCATCCATAATTCCAAACGGAGAAAATAAATTAGTGCACTGGTCATGTAGAAGTAGTATTAATTCATCTGGCATTTTTTCAGTATCCTTTAGCACCCCACGATCAGCTCCTGCAGCTCGAAGGGCATCAAAGCGCTTTTCCACTTCCTTAGAACATTCTGTATGTCTGCCAATTATATCCAACTCATCCTCCAAAAACAAGCCAGAGTTGTTACCAAACTTGCGATTCATCACTGCACTGAAGCCACACGTGCAGCGGTACTGCACTTCTTGGGTGGGGTCAGGAATATACACGCCGACATCTGCTCCTTTAATGTTCATGTTGCACACACAAATGCAGCAGCTGTCAAAATTGCAATCTTTGAAAAGATTCATTACAGATTCTGAAAGGATCAGGTTGACGTAGAGGCTATGAGCCTCGGGTATCGATGGAACAGTTGCTGGTTCTACTGAGTTCAAGGGTCTGCATGTTGAAGGTGTAGAGGCTGGAGAGTACAAATCAGAGTTCTCATATTTGACAGATCCTTGAGCACTGGCTGGACCTGCTCTTGGAGTACGAGGAGTTCTTGGCGTTCGTGGAGTGGGAGCTGAAAAGCGAGGTGTGGCAGGAGAAGGTAGAATGCCTGCTCCGCCATTACTTGGTGGGGCACTGTTTGACATTCCAAATGGCGTATGGGTTTGTGGTGTGTACGTTTGAACATATTCTTGGTCAATTACACTGCTGACGCTAGAGATATTCCTAAGAAAAGAAAAAATAATGTCAGTTCAGGAAAGAACCTGACTCTTACTGAAAAATAAAATCAAAGAAATTTGCCAAATAATCTTGATGAGAAACATACTATTGTTTTCCAGCACTTGCTTGCCTCTGTGATCACAAACTACTAACACTTCTTAGATGCAGAAGTGTACAATACAAAAATGAAAGCTTCCTGAAAAAACAGAAGTTATATTGCCATAAGTTGGAGAACTTACCCATCTTTGATAAAAGGCATTGTGGGTGCTGGGGGGAGCAGGTCCAATTTCCCAACAGTCCAACTAGGACGGTAAATGCACTCATCTGACAACTTGATAGGTGGCAAAAACTGGCTGGGTAGAGTCTTCAAGGGAGCAAACATGGTACATCCCACCATTACTTGACAGGTTTCTGCTTTATATACGTACGAGAAATCCTGGGAAAAAGGAAAAACGATCTTCAGATTTAATCCTGTAAATTTCCTCAAGGCAGATGGAGAATCTGCATCATGTTCAATAGTAACAGGAAAACATAAAAAGCAAGTCAGTGAATCAAGGTGACCAATGTAGGTGGCACTGCCTAGCAATAGTATTGGTTCGTAACCAAACATCATGGAATTTGCAATTCCAACCATGGTACCAAACTATGAAAAGTATACATTCTAGAACTTTAAAAATTGTGGAAAAAGAGGGATTTTTGGTACTCACCGTAAAATCTTTCTTGAAGACTTCATTGGGAAACAAAGGTAACCATGGATGTATGCTGCTGTCGCTAGGAGGCCCACACATATGCAAAAAAGACGGATTTTGGTAAGAACTTACCTGTAAAATCC
>VIAB01002617.1:85186-96073 GCA_009801035.1 Oophaga pumilio | reverse complement strand
AGAAGGTGTGTCCAAACTTTTGGTCTGTACTGTATATTTCAAAGGGTAGTAACTGAGGAAAAGCACATTGAAGAGTTGTCAATGAAAATACTCAGTTTTCTAATTTGTGATTAGTACAAGTTTTTGCTAAATGGGACACATTAGAAGAACTGATAATAAGTCCTTTTTAAACTTGACCTTATGCTTATTAGGTTGCCAATGAAGCCACTATCAAAAGTGAAACATGCTGCCATTACAAAAAATGTTTCATGAGTAAAAATATGTCCTAAAGTTATGGCCACTAGCTGTTTCCATTCCTACAACACCATGAAAGTTCCTTGCATTCCACTGCCTGTTGTCAAGACTGTTTTATAATTACAGAAACTCAAAATGGATGACAGGAAGTGGGAAGTGTCCATAAATGACTGATTCTGGTCCCTGCTGCTCTGGTGCAAAGTTACAGGACCTCTTACTGCGCAGAGTATCTTCACAGAATAGCATAGGAGAGCTGTTGCGGGCCTGTATCATGCTGGACCTGTCTATGGCTCTTTTTATCAGTCGGTGACTTGTTATGTTTAATCCTGCTGTTCTGATCGCATTTACTATACACTTGTACTGTTTCGGGTCAATATGACCCGACCTATAAAAATGTTGATTTTAGCTACTGTTAGTGTTTTATTTTAATACCTATTTCATTATTAAACTATATGTGAACATGGTTGATCATAAACAAATGAAAAATGAAATTAAAACTTAATTTTTTTTTTCAGAGAAAGTTTACACGGGCAGTTTGCAATTATGTTCGCTTTATAGCATTCTGCACACAAATAACAAACATGCTTCAGATTTCTATTACTATAACATGAAATCTAACTAAATATAACTTTGTGTTAACATATTTTATAAAACAACAAATGAAAAATAATTAAAACTTCAGTTTTTCTTTTTTTATCTCTAAAAAGGTTGAACAGGTTCATGCATTTTTACGTTGAACACAATAATAAAACACATGTATATTTTGCACACCCAGCAAATGTCAGATTTGCTTTATTATCACAAGAAGATGGACAGAAGCTACATTTCTTCTGTTTTTGGCTGGTAACTGTGCTGGTGGAGGCCATGGAGTCTCTTTCTTGAGCATGCTGCTGGACATTCTTCACAATGGCTGCTGCTCCTTCACTTCTGGGGTTTACTTTTCTGGCTTCAATATTTGGCTTAAGTAGGGATTTTCCTAATTCTTCAATAAAAATTCTTCTTTTATGCAGCTTATTTCTGTTCCAACTGGGGTCGATTTCTCTTCATAAAACAAATGTGTTGTATGCCGAAACATCCAGAATGTTGTAAAATGGTATCATTGGCCAACGATCAGTTTTGCGTTTGCATGTGTATGTTGATATTGCTTGATCTAGTGTATCAACTGCCCCTTTTGTGACTTTATAATCTAATATCATGTCTGGCTTTCTGTCTTCTCGATTACTTATTGCATTGTCATGGTGCGTTGTGATCATTAGAATTACATGTTTATTTTTTGGGGGAAAGTAAGACAAAACTGTTGCATCTCCAGTAAAGTAAAAAGTAGAACTATACACATCTCTTTTACTAAGGATACCTTGCGGCAGTTCTGGCTAGTTTTTCCTTATAGTACCCAGCATGGTAAGCTATCTTTTTCGCAAGATCTGGTCCAGTTGGTAGGATGTGAAAAAGTTGACACATCTGACGTTTTGTCCTATTAGTCCATGAGTCAAGTCGAGAACAACTCGCATACCCTCTCACAGAATCCAGTGTCTTCTCTCTCAGGATTGAAAGTGAAACTACTTGTGTCCTCTCTCACAGAATTGAAAAAGAAATGACTAGATGAGTACTTGCTCACTGATAAGAACAGTGAAACCTCCACCCTTTTGAATTATGAGATGAAGTACACAGGAAACCAAATACATTTTGTAGTCAGAAATAATTAGTGGCCTGTTGAACAGTATAAAATGTTGTCGGGTCATATTGACCTGAACAGTACAAGTGTAACAATCAGTGTGTAGCAAAAAGTAAACAAAAAAAACAAAAAAAGACAACACTCTTAGTAAGAACCTCTCAAATGAGGAAAAGTCAATTAATCACAAGTTTCAGATCCGCATAATAAATAATCTGCAGGGTCTCAAATTTCATTCCGGGTCATATGGACCGAAACAGAACAGCAGGGTTAAAAGGAAACCTGTCATGTCCCCAACTGCTTTTAATCTGCAGAGATAGATCTAATCTTCATGTTAATAGCGTTACAATGTTTTCTGTTAGAAAATTTAATGTCCTCACTCAGTACCCAGAGAGTGGCAGCAATAACCGCTCCCCAGCATTTTAATTGACAGGTCACTGTGTTGCACCTCTGTGCAGAGTGAGCTGTCAATCAAAGTGCTGGGGTAAGGTTACAGGTGGTGCTCAGAATGCTGTGAATGGTGTAGGTTAATAGTGTTTGGGGACATGACAGTTTCCCAATAGTTGAATGCTTCTCCATTTCACAGTCTTACTTCCAATGTTTTCTGTTTATCTTCTCATATTTATTCAACATGCCTTCTTGTAGTTTCCTCTTCACTTTTGGGTCTTATAAAATTGGAACGCTAGTTGACAACTGTGCTATCTCTGAAACAGGTTTGGAGTCAAGTTTAGGTACTCGAACCAAGATTTGGACTAAAGTTTGGCTGAACCTGCCCAACCCAAATTCCAAGGGTCCGCTCATCCCTAATATTCTTGCAATCAGTGGAGCAACAATGTATAGACCACCAGTATTCATAACTTCTGATGTTTTTTTTTGTGATATACAGTATAATAAATGCTTTCTGGGTGTTTGGTAGAACAAAATATTGAAGCAAAACACATGAAACATTAGAAGTACATGCATAGTGCATGTACATATTGCATATTTCAAGTCATGGCAAAACAGAACGGAACAGAATGTAAACTTTAAATTCAAAAGAAATTAACAAAATAATTTAAAGAAACAACTGCTGAAAACCAAGAATGATAAAAAAACACAAAAATGTAAACACATTTGGGAAGTATGATACATTTGTAATACTAAGCCTTAAGTATCTCGTAAATAAAACGAACATATAAGGGCAATATCAATACAAGATTTACTCTGAAACAGTATAGTAAAAAAACACAAATTAACAAAATATGGGCAAAACATAGTGTTATATTCCCCTAATTAAACTGCCCAGGTTGTAATTAAGGATTGTGAAACAAATAGCTGAGATTAGATTAGCTAATAAACATTCCTCTCCTTGAATTTGACCATCAAGAAGGATTTAGTTGAAATAATGCAATCAAAGGCATAATGATGTCTTCATTGATTACACAAATCTCTAAGAAGTAGATCAAACACAGGTAATTAACTATGCACAACACTAGTAGAAAGTAAACAGTATATGCTCTCCCTAGGCATCTAGTGTGTAACAAATAATAAGTTGCATGGCTTACATTTTGTTTCATCATGAAGGTCATGCAATCCGTATTAGTTATTAGATATAATTATTGCTACTATCACAATGAGTTATTTGTTATGTTTAAGAACGTATATACTTTATAAATTGTAATTGCAATATATTTTCAAAAGGTTTAAATTACACTCCTTAACACTGAAATTGCAACGCAAATGCAAAAGGTAAAGTAGTAGAATTATGAATATCACAAAATCAATAAACATATTAATGATATGAAAATGATGAAAAAATAGAAACATTTTCAAAACAGCTTGATTCATTCAGTATGACATGAGTGTCACACAGAGATGACCCCACACTTACAAGCTATCAGTGAGGTTATTCATGGTTGTCTGAGGAATGTTCTGTCATGCTGATTGCACTTAGATATGTAAATTAACAAAAGTTGCTGCTGTCAACTTCCTTTGCCATTATTGACCAATGACATCCTAGATGTGCTCGGTTGCAGACATGTCCAGAGATGCTGCAGGACATTGTACATTCTGTGCAAGCTGAGGTGTGAACGTCTTCCCTTGAGCTGGAAACTACATTTAAGATCTTCCCTAGACTGGTGTCCACAGGTGGGGACTCGGCCCTTTTGTCTGCCCTTATTCACACACTGAGGTCAACCCTGACACATGGTAAGATTTTTAATATTAGACAGCTTAGGACTGTCCGGATCAGGGTCACCTTGTCGACGGTGGGATGGCTTTTATGATATTTTTGACGAAAAACAGCATTACTAAGAACCTTGTGTTATTTCGATGCACTTTTGTTTTTACTTATTTAGTTACAACAGGGTTTATGTTTATTTTACTTCTTGTAGGTTTTTTATGCTTTATGGCCAAAGTGAACAAGCGTTTATGCGCTGCATGTATACCAATTGCAACCAAGCTCAATTTTTGCACTTTTTCTTTGTAATTTTGCATTCTGTGCAAGCTGGGGGGGTGGCCTCCCTTTCTTGAGCTGGAAACTACATTTAAGACCTTCCCTAGACTGGTGCCCACAGGTCAGGACTCGGTCCTTTTGTCTGCCCTTATTCACACACTGAGGTCAACTCTGACACATGGTAAGGTTTTTAATATTAGTCAGCGTAGGACCATCCAGATCAGGGTGACCTTGTCGACGGCGGAATGGCTTTTATGCTATTTTTTATCACAAACAGTATTACTAAGAACCCTGAGTTATTTATATGCAGTTTTGCTGCTTACTTATTTCGTTACAGCAGGGTTTATGTTTATTTTGCTTCTTGTAGGGTTTTTATGGTTCATTCATGCAGGTATGATGTGTGGCCTGACATGATGCTGAAAAATGAAAGAAGGCTCAAAAACGGTGCGACCACTTAATGATGAAGTGAAAATGACTTTATTGCAACACAGAAAGTGCACATGCATAAAAACATTTAAAATTGCGCTGTACAAACAACATAGCTGTAACAGATGATTGCAATGACTTATAGCATAGGAAAGGTCAACAATTGGTCTGTAAAGTGCTTAAAGGTACATAAACAAAACACTGTATAAATAGTAGGCTGACATAACATGCCATAAATAAGGCCGCCCAAGTAATAAGATATATAATATATTTAAATACAAAAAGCACTTTTGCCAAAATTGTTGTATACATAAGATTCATGCAAAAATAATAATAGTCCCAGCTAGTCATGCAGCCCCATGTGAAAGCACCCTATAATGACCCACATGAAATGAAAGCAACATGTCTTTTTGGCATAAGTGCTTTTTGTATTTAAATATATTATATGTCAGCCTACTATTTATACAGTGTTTTGTCTATGTACCTTTAAGCACTTTACAGACCAATTGTTGACCTTTTCCTATGCCATAAGTCATTGCAATCATCTGTTACAGCTATGTTGTTTTTACAGCGCAATTTTAAATGTTTTTATGCATGTGCACTTTCTGTGTTGCAATAAAGTCTTTTTCACTTCATCATTAAGTGGTCGCACCGTTTTTGTGCCTTCTTTCTTTCTTCCTATATTCAGAGTCTCATTGGCACATTAGTAGCACCCTGTCAATTGGATAAGCTTAATAGTTAGCGGTGCTCGCTGTTTTTCTTTAGTTACTATGATGCTGAAAAATAGCACCAGGAACAATTTCATGTTTTCTCGTGAAGGCCTCTTCATGACGCTGCCAAAGTGAATTCAAGAGCAATCAAAGACTCTTACTGCATACAAGACAAAAGCGTAACTTATTACTGAAAAGGATATACTTTATTCCAGCCTTCATTGCTGCCTTGCTTTGCACCATGATAGCCTTTGAATTGAAAGCTAAGGTAATACCTGTAGCTGGACATCTAACTTGTAGCTAAATATTGAGTAACTGCCTTTAGTGATTAGTGATGGACGAACCCGAACAGTAAAGTTCGGGGTCCGTACTGAACACCTAGTGTCCGTTCACATACCCCGAACATGGACGTCTCCAGGAAGTCCATGTTACTGTTTGGGTTTGGCACCACGAACATCGGCTGTTTACCATGCTGTCATCTGTGTGCGAGAAATAATAGTGGCCCTCATAGGTGGTAATTTCATTACCAATGGTAAGAACTCTGAGGTTCTCATGCTATCAGAAGACGGCATGTGAGCCAGCAGCTGTGACTCGTGGTAAAAAGGTTATTACTGATGAGATTACTACTGTCATCATCCTACACATGCTCTCGCTGATAGCAAGCTACAGCTTACAAATAAATTAAAAATACAATGTGTATTTCTCTTCTATTTTTGATAGCCAGCAAAGGCAAAACTGACACCTGCAGGCTGCTGCCCTCAAACATCAGCTTTATCATGATTGGTTAAACAAGAAGAGAGGGGTCTCATGTAGTTTTTTTAAAATGTCTAAATAAATAATGAAAAAAGTGGGGTACTCCCCATTTTTGACAACCAGCCAATCTAACGCAGCTGGGGGCTGGTATTCTCAGACTGGGAAGTGACCATGGATATTGGCCCTCCCCAGCCTAAAAATAGTAGCCCACAGCTGCCTCAGAAAAAGCGCATCTATTTGTTGCCCCAATTCTGATGCTTTGCCTGGCTCTATCCCACTTGCCCTGGTGCGGTGCGGTGGCAAGAGGGGAAATAGTTGAGGTGTTGATGTCAGCTGTTTTATGGATGCTGACATCAAGTCCAGGGGTTAGTAATGGGAGGTGTCTAAAAGACACCCACATTAATAACCCCATAATTAGATTGTACAAATGAACCTAGCCAGAATAAAGTATTTTACTTGAAATAAAGACAATGACTAGAGATGAGCGAACCAGTGGATGTTCAGGTTCACTGGGTTCGCCGAACATACAGTAAAAAGTTTGATTCAGGTCTGAACTTGACCCTGGACCCAAACCCATTAAAAGTCAAGAGGACCAAAACATAAAAAAGACAATACTTGTAGTGATTTAGGTAGAAAGATTGGCATGCAACACAGACATTACTTTATAAAGACACAGATTATAAAATGTAATGTTCACTTTCATATTTTATAGCAGATTTTGACTGTGCCATATTACAGGATTGCACATTACAGTATTGGAAAACTTATATCTTGTAGTGCTCTTCAAAAGGTTGATACCATGTTGATCACCCCCACCCAAAATAAAAAGAAAATGGTGGTCAAAATTTTGCAACGTGCTGTGCTGTTTTTAGAGATGAGAGAACCTGTGAATGTTCAGGTTCGCCGGGTTTAATGAATATACAGTGAAAAGTTTGGTTTGGGTCCAAAATTGCCCTGGAACTTGAATCTGGACCCGAACCCAATAGAAGTCAATGGGGACCTGAACTTTGGTGCTTGAAAATGGCTGTACAATGGACTTAGTGGGGGCTAGGGGGCAGCAAAAGAAAGCTAAAAAGTTGTAAGAGCAGGACAATTGCCCTGCAACCAAATGTGAATAGGGAAATTATTTAAAGTAAGACAGAATAAAAAAAGAAAATAAAAATCTTGAAACAGGAGACGGAGGTCCAAGATGAGGAGGTGGATGTGGTGGTGTAGGTGGAAGAGGCAGAGGAAGAAGTATCCAACATTGTTTTAGTGATTTTTTTAGCTAGGGAGCAGACGTAAAAAACATAAACACACAAAGCCTAACTCAGCATAATTAAAACAAAGGAAGGATCAAAGAATATATTCAACTATAAAAAGCAATCCTGGTTGCTTAGCAGCGGTGGATCGCTTGCATTCCTCTTGCACAGAGGTGGTCACGTTCACGCATTGATGGACTAAATGTCATTGTATTATGGGCACATCTGATTGGCCCTTCACTTATACATATACTTATACTTATACATATACTAGCTCCCGCACGGCTTTTGGCCATGCCTCCTGATGAAGACATGGCAAAACGTGCGTAGGGGCGGCAGGTCGGGGTTCACTCACTAACTAATTATGTACCGTAACTATTGGCCTAATTTTGCACCTTGTCACTTTACTTATTTCTTGCACAGCAGGCACTTTAGTTCCCTCTTGGCATTTTCATCTAGCTTACCCTCCACCTCATATGAGGATGTTGCATATTACTATGGACACTTGAAGCAAATGTTAGATTGAATTAGGTTCTCTGGTGCTCACATGGCAGTCTTGAATTTCTACTATGCTGCTTTGCATTGATACAACTATTAACCCTTGATGACTTTTTGAGGATTTAGTCATACAGATGTAATTTACTTGCTAAGCACTGATTTTGCACTTTATTTCAGTAACTTTTGATAGTCATTTTGTTAATTATTTGCCACACTTTTATAACATAACCAACATTAATTGTCCTGATTTTGGTAGTGTTGCACTGTTTAAAATATTTTAATACACATTTATATCAATAAAATTGTTTTTATGGTTGAATATACTCTTTGATCCTTTCTTTGCTTTAATTATGCTGAGTTAGGCTTTGTGTGTTTATGATATTTTTTGAGTTCTAACATATTATCAACTCTTTTGATACCTGGTTTTGGAAAACTTTTTTGGTCTAATTAAAAAAAAACCTAGAATAACAAAAGATATCACTCTAGAACCAGGAGGTGGAGGTCCAAGTGGCGGAGGAGGTGGAGGTGGAGGTGGAGGTTGAGGTTGCGTAGGGGGAGGAGGTAGTCAACACTTTTTTTGGGGGGTACTATGAAAACAGACAGTGCAATAATCTGATGGCCACTGTCTGTGTGTATACAGGCCATGTAATACTCTGCACTTTTTTAAGTTGAAAACAATGAGGACTGCATCAAATAGGGGATGTGGCTGTGCTGCTGCTGGTTGTGGTATAGCTGCTGTAGGGAGAGAGAGGAAATGGTAGATCTGTGCCTGCTACCAGTGCTGTAGAGTCAGAATTGTGGAGTTGGAGTCGGTGTCCTTTACAGTGGAGTCGAAGTTTGTATAAAATGGATCGAGTCCGACTCCTTCAATATCTAAAAAATTAGGTACAGTAGTTCAATGCAGTTTGTGCTGTAATTTTTCTTAATAAGAAATTGGTAAAGTTATGAAATGAACTATAAATGTCGGTTCTATTCCTGATGTAAGGATGTAGACTTTAACTTGAGATGAATCTGTGTTGCACTTTATGTACATGCTCAGTAGTGAGGCACTGCTGTGGAGTCTGAGTCGTATAGTCGGGAGTCAGGGAAATTGAGGAGTTGTAAGTTTAGCTTATAGACTCCACAGTCTTGCCTGCTATGTGCTCAAATGAAACACCTTTCTCTGATGCATGCAGGAGTCAGGACGTTTTGCATAATTTCATAGTCAAGAGTACTGCTGGATGAAAAGTGAGGCCAGAATAAGTAGAGGTGGTTTTAGATTGGTTGGCTGAAAGTGCATTATGGTCCTTTGCTTGGTCTTCCACCTGGTCCCTTGCTGAAAGTTCAAATTTTGCACCTGCGGCCCACTGGCATCTGACTTCCACCTCACCTGCTTATCAGGCAAGCAGTTTGAGCCCTAACTCATGCAGCAGTCACTTCTGCTTTTTGATGGCTCTGCTGGCTGAAGTTTCTTAGGTCATTCACCTGGACCTGGTAAACAATTGGAAGAAATTGAGTGCACTGATACCCAACCACTTTTTCTTTTGGAGTATGAGTACGTGGGAGGGGTAGTGAAAACGGTCAGCAGGCCATCGCAGCACATCATGCTGATGATGAAACACAGATGCCAACTTCTGCAGCTTTCTGCTGTTTGCAGACAGGCAAGGATGGTAGGGGAAGACTGGATGGAACATCATGTGGAGGATTATTGTTATTAGTAGTTTTCTTAGAGCTCCATTGATTCCATTGTGCTGTACATGAGGAGAGGTTAAAAATAAAATACAAATAGAAATTACAATGAACAAACTAATAGTGACAGACAGGTACAGAGGGGAGAGGACCATACTCCTGTGGCCTTACATTCTACAGGATAATGGGGAAGGAGATAGTAGGTTTGGGGGCTGCAGCAGCTCTAGTGTTGATGAGGTGGCAGTGGGGTCATTGCAGGTAGTAAGCTGTTCTGAATTCGTGGGTTTTCCAGATACGTTGGAAATTTCAGAATGTAGGGGATAATTGGATTTGTTTGACCACAAATTCTACAGGATGGGGGAAACTCAAGAGAAGTCTTGCAGGCGATTGGACGTGGAATGCACAATTGTTCAGGAGAGAAGGAGGTTTTGGGAGGACCAGAGATTATGTGATGGAGGCTATCATAAGAATAGTTCTGAGATATATGGAGGAGACAGATTATGGACGGCTTTGTAGGTCAGTGTTAGCTTGAAGCGCATGTGTTATAGAACTGGGAAACAATGATGGGATTAGCTGAGAAGAGATGTAGAGAAGTAGTGAGGACAAAAATGGATTAGTAGGGTATCAGAGTTAAGAACAGATTGGAAAAGTGTGATGATGCAATGGGGGATGATGAGTTTCCAGACTCACATGGAGTCAAGGCCCTCTGAGTGATGTGAGCAGTTTGGAGGAAGAGGTGGTGGTCACACTGCCACCGCTGCACAGCAAAAGAGTAATCAGGGTGCAAAAGTGCGGAAGGCTGGCCTCTTGCCATAAAGTTGACTACTACTGTGCACCATGGCAGATTACGTCAGCTGCTACAAAGTGCTGAGGTCGACCCCTAGCCTTTAAGTTGGCTGCTACTGTAAGGAGGAAGACTGGTTTTCGGGTACCAGCATAATGCTGCCGGGTCTGGAACTGCCGAGGCTGCGTCCAGTGTTGCCGGGGGGGAAAAGAATGGGGAACCGGACAGGACTTATGACCTGGTGAGAGGAAGTGTGGCAAGACCCGGGGAAGAGCAAGTAGCATGTGAATAGAGTTAAGTTTCCCGCCGGCAGAGAGAGGAAACAGGTGTGATCCGTGCTCTGTAGAGAGAGAGAGTGTGGAGCCGTAGCCTGGCAGAGGACACGCTCAGGCCCCTCAGAACTAGGAAGCACAGAGCAACGGGTGCTCAGTGTTATGTTTTGGTAGCTGAGGAGAGCAGGCAAAAACAGC
>VIAB01002617.1:5153-21833 GCA_009801035.1 Oophaga pumilio | reverse complement strand
GATTTGTAAGTATATTGTGACCATAAGACGCACCCCCATTTCCCAAAAAATTTTTGGGGGAAAGAAGTGCGTTTTATGGTCCGAAAAATACGGTATATTTCTGCTTTCCTACTGGAGTTCAGCTGAAATAGAAGCATTGTTACAAAATATTTATTTCTTAATCTTTTGAATCAGAAAAAAAGTCTTCAATAAAATACAGCAGATAAATAGATATTGCAACACATCCACAATACAATCTTCACTTGTCCCTTTAGACACAATGAAAGTGAAGAGAAAATTTGCTAAAATCCCTTTAGGAACTACTGAAGATTTCCATCCAACAACATGCATATAAAAGTAATTTTATACACTCATCATACTTTATAATCACTTAATTACTTTTTCATTTTGAAATTAAAAGGGCACAATATAAAATTCTGGAACTTTTTAAAGTATGTCTTGAGTAATTACCGAGGTGCTTTATCACCATGTTAACCTCAGATGCCCTTCTCTTTCAGCTTTATAATTTCTTTTCATTTATACCAAGATAACGTAATTGAAGCAATTATGTTCAACTGCTGATATTTTCTCAGTAAGATTTAAAGTGACAATAGTGTAAGAATGCAACCATGAATAAGAATGTAAGCATGTGAGAAGGTATCACCCCCATCAATATACGTTTCACAGAAAGTTGCACTCATTAAGTGCCCAACCAGTTACGTAAACCTTTTAATATAAAAAACATTGATCTTGCTGGAAAATGTACATGAAATAATCAAGTAACAATAATTTGATTATGCAGTTTATTTGCTGTCTGTTAATTAAAAAATTTGTATGTTATATTAAATAATAACAATGGATACTGTAATGTTTCATGGGGTTTCAAAAAATAAAATGCACAATATTACTCATTATTATGTATCTATAGTGAGAAACAAATACAGTGTTTCTTCAGGTTATTAAGGACCAGCTTTATACTATTTTAAACTTGCAATAGTATTTTTTGGAGTCACATATAATAAAATTCATCGATCTTCAAAGGAATATTCACTCCATCATTGTGATCATGCCAGTGGTTAAGGGATTGTGTCACTTTATAATTAGGAATGAGCGGATCTGTAGAAATTCGTGTTCTGGAACTCGACCCGAACTTTAGTCCAAAGTTTTGTTCTGGTGCCATGACTGTACCCGACGTTGAATCAGAACCCGCACCCCATTGAAAGCAATGGAGACCCAAACTTTGGATCTGGAAGAAAAAAACAATCTCTCCCTCCTTCCAAGATACCGAACTTTGCAACGGGCTGCCGGGGAAAGTCCATGTTTGGCGTCTAGCAATGGACACTAACTGTCCGGTATGAACACCAAACTTTTAAAGTTCGGGATACCTCATCGCTACTTATAATCAGTTTTCAATTTAAGCACATCTTTCCAAACTGTCTCTGAGTCCCTCTTCATTGATTGACAACAATGGCTTTACATGAGCCACAGATTGTCAGAATGAGTGTTAAGAAAAACCTTTCTCCTTGAGCTTGGTTGTTCCCTGTTCTCCTCATGTGCTGATACTCTGAGAACTGCTCAATGACCTAGATTTCAGTGAAGACATTGACAACTACCAGAAGGGATGAAGATAACTAGAAAATATGCAGAATGGGCCCAGTTACTCACAGGGTGAATCAAGTGCCGAATTGGAATATTAAAATGAAGGATGATTTCTTAAAAATAAGGCAACAGATTTTAACAGTAAAGACATGATTATTCTGAGGGCAAAGACCCTTACAAGATGCTGTGCTTAGTTTAAATGGGTATTATAAGCTGACAAACTTCTTTTAAGTGCATGGAATTGACCACAGTAAAAAGTAAATCTGCACATCACGTCAATGCGTCTTTTTACTGACCTGCGTCTTAAGAGACTAGCATCCCCTGACGGGTGACAATCCTGTAGCTGTCAGCTTTACACTATAGGTGACAACTTGCTGCATCAGTCATGATCAGTGTTGGCACAGTCTATGGTCATTTAACCCCTTTAATTTTTGCTGTCAATAGTGAATATAGCATCTAGATGGTTAACAGAGTGTGGGAGCTTCCTCATTAACCACATTGGTTCCCTGAGATCTTGATCATGTAGTCCTGATATTTGGCATGGCAGTTCACAGCCAAAAACGACCATAAGGGTATGCCACACTAAGCGAGATCGCTAGCGAGATCGCTACTGCGTCACCATTTATGACGCAGTAGCGATCTCGTTAGCGACTTAGCTGTTAAGATTCCAAACACAACTCATCAGCGATCTGTGATTCCAAACATATCTCATTAGTGATCTGTATAATGACCTCTGCGGTCGTTGGGAAAACCTAGTCCCACCTGCGATGCTGGTGAAGTCGTTCATAAAGGGTGTCACACTCAGCGATTCAGGCTCACCAGCGGGACACCAACGACCAAAAAACGGCTCAGAACGTTCATAAGCGATCAACGACATCTCAGCAGGGGCCTCATCGCTGCTACATGTCACACACAGTTAAGTCGCTAACGAGACCGCTACTGCATCATAAATGGTGACGCAGTAGTGATCTCGTAAGCGATCTCGCTTGCGATCTCGCTTAGTGTGGCATACCCTTTAGAGTCTGCCAGCTATAGTGGCATTTTCCAAAGTTATCAAATTTGGGTGGTAAAAATAAACTTTTTCATTCCTGTCACGCCATTTTACAATAATTCCTGAAAAGCACTTTAAGGGTTAATAAGCTATCTGAAAGCAATTTAGCATAGTCGGGGGGTGCAGTTTTTAAAATGTTATCACTTTTGGGAGGTTCATAATATATAGGACCCCCAAAGTTACTTCAAAACTGAACAGGTCCTTAAGAAATAAGTTTTGCAAATTTCCTTGAAAAAATGAAAAATTACTGCTAGATTTTTAAACTTTCTAAAATGCTAACAAAATAAAACAACATTTTACAAATGGTGCTGATGTAAAGTAGGTATGAGGGAAATGTCATTTATTAATGTTTTGTGTGGTATGACTTTTTGGATTAACCCCTTTGAGACGAAGCTGTTTTCACCCTAATGACCAGGCCAATTATTAGAATTCTGACCTCTGTCACTTTGTGAGGTAATAACTCTGGAAACGCTTCAACGGATCCTGGTGATTCTGAGAATGTTTTCTCATGACATATTGTACTTCATCATAGTGGTAATATTTCTTTGATATGACTTGCGTTTACATGTGAAAAAATGGAAATTTGGTGAAAATTTAGAAAATTTCACAATTTTCAAGCTTAATTTTTATGCACTTAAATCAGAAAGTAATATTGCACAAAATAGTTAATAAATAACATTTCCCACATGTCTACTTTACATCACCACAATTTTACAAACATAACTTTTTTTTGTTAGGAAGTTATAAGAGTTAAAAGTTTACCAGCGATTTCTCATTTTTACAACAAAATTTGCAAAACCATTTTTTAAGGGACCACCTCACACTTGAAGTGACTTTGAGGGGCCTATATGACAGAAAATAACTAAAAATGACACCATTCTAAAAACTGCACCCCTCAAGGTACTCAAAACCACATTTAGATAGTTTATTTACCCTTAAGGTGCTTCACAGGAATTTTTGGAATGTGGAAGGAAAAATAAACATTTACTTTTCTTTCACAAAAATTTTCCTTTAGACCTATTTTTTTTTTTACATTCGCAAGGGTAACAGGAGAAAATGGACCATAAATTTTATTGTGCAATTTCTCCTGAGCATGCTGATGCCCCATATGTGAGGGAAATTTACTGTTTGGGCACACAGCAGGGCTCGGAAGGGAAGAAGAGCCATTTGACTTTTGAATGTAAAATATGCTGGAATAATTAGAGGATGCCATGTTGCTTTTGGAGAACCCCTGATGAGCCTAAACAGTGTAAACCCCCAATAAGTGACCCCATTTTGGAAACTAGACCCCATAAGGAACTTATCTAGATGTGTATTGAGCACCTTGAACTCACAGGTGCTTCACAGAAGTTTATAATGCAGTTCTATGGAAATAAAAAAAATCACATTTTTCCCAAATAAATCATTTAGCTCCAAATCTTGCATTTACATAATGGTAAAAGGAGAAATTGCACCATACAATATGTTGTGCAAATTCTCCTGAGTACGCCGATACCCAATATGTGGAATAAACAAACTTTTTGGGTGCACGGCAGGGCTTGGAAGGGAAGGAGCGCCATTTAACTTTTGGAATGCAAAATTTGATGGATTAATTAGCGGACGCCATGTCGCGTTTGAAGAACCCCTGATGTACCTAAGCAGTGGAAACCCCCACATGTGACCCCATTTTGGAAACTAGACCTCTTATGTAACTTATCTAGATGTGTATTCAGCATCTTGAACCCACAAGTGCTTCACAGATGTTTATAGCGTAGAGCCATGTAAATAAAAAAAAATCACATTTTTCCAAATAAATATTTTTAGCTCCATATTTTGCAATTTCATAAGGGTAACAGGAGAAATTACTCCATACAATTTGTTGTGCAATTTCTCCTCAGTACGTCGATACACAATATGCAGAATAAAACAACTGTTTGGGCGCACGACAGGGCTTGGAAGGGAAGGAGCGTCATTTGACTTTTTGAATGCAAAATTTGATGGAATAATTAGCGGACGCCATGTCGCGTTTGAAGAGCCCCTGATATACCTAAGCAGTGACACCATTTTGGAAACTAGACCCCTTATGGAACTTATCTAGATGTGTATTGAGCACCTTGAACCCACAGGTGCTTCACAGAAGTTTATAGCGTAGAGCAGTGGAAATTAAAAAAATCACATTTTTTCCAAATAAAACTTTTTTAGTTCCATATTTTGCATTTTCATAAGGGTAACAGGAGAAATTGCTCCATACAATTTGTTGTGCAATTTCTCCTGAGTACGCCGGGGAATACAACTGTTTTGGTGCATGGCACCCCTCAAGGTGCTCAAAACCACATTCAAGAGTTTATTAACCCTTCAGATGTGTCACAGGAATTTTTGGAATGTGGAAAAAAGTGAACATTTACCTTTTTTCACAAAAAATTTTCTTCAAATACAATTTTTTTTATTTTCACATGGGTAATAGAAAATAATGGACCCCAAAATTTGTTGTGCATTCTCTCCTGAGTATGCCGATACCCCATTTGAGGGAGAAAACCACTGATTGGGTGCACGGCAGAGCTCGTAAATGAAGGAGCGCCATTTGACTTTCTGAACGCAAAATTTGATGGAATAATTAGCGGACAAAGGACACCTTGATGTGGTAATTGGGCACACATATATTGGCCAATCTATACGCTAAGAACCTTCCCTTTTTCATAGCAATTTTTGCAGATGCATATTTCATACACTATATTGTGATTTTTTCAATTTTTTCTCCCATTTTCTATGGCAGCAATACAATTTTTATGTTCTAGAGTAATCATTCTTGGTAAGTTATGGTGCAAACCTTAATCTTTTTGACATATGCTTTCTTTGGTTGGCGCCTATTCACACTAGCTTAGATGTGCTGGTCTGTTTTTTTGTCTATTTGCATCAAAGCTTTTTGGACATGTGCACTCCCACTTCCAATAGCCACAGGTGATTTTAAGTAGATTAGCTGGTCCATTTCTGCCCCATAAATAGTGCTGTATATAACTAGAGTGACACACAGGGAAAAAATTGAAAACCGGCCAAACTTGGAGCATGCAGATATATGAGCTGGCACAGAGATACCACACTGACAATTCTGTGGCCTGTATTTTTTGCATTTGTAGGCTAAATAGTGCTGTATATAACTAGAGTGACACACAGGAAAAAAATTGAAAACAGGACTAAAATGGGCAAACTTGAAGCACGCAGATATATGAGCTGGCACGGAAATACCACACTGACAAATCTGTGGCCTGTAATTTTTGCTTTTTTAGGCTAAATAGTGCTGTATATAACTACAGTGACAGATAGCAAAAAAAAAATGGAATTTAGAGCAAAAATGACCAAAATTCTTAACAGACGGATGGATGAGGCATGTCACAGATATACTGCACTGTAAAATATGTGACCTGTATGTATTTTTTTGGGGTTTCAGCAAAATGGTGTCAAGAAATTGTGTAAGACACTCAAAAAAAATTCTACTTTACCGTACCACATAAAAAATAAATATTTCTCTGCGCTCTCAAAAGTGATTTTTGGGACCCCTTTAAAATTGCAGGATTTTCATGCTGTGCTAGGAAAAGGATCTGGCTGTATTGTGCACTGTCAAAAAGCAAATGGAGAAAAAAAGGGCTCTGGATTGCTTTGCAATAAAATAAGTTCTATTAACCTGGCCAAAAAAAATTTCCAAGCCAATTAGACCTGGGGCTATGTATATACAGTCAATATATCTTATAGGTAGCAGCAGCACCAGCAGACAGGAACGGAATGCTGTATGCAATGATATGTATATGCACACATACAGTGCCTGCAGGTCTTGCACTGATATGTATAGAGCGACATACAATCCCCTGAATACCTAACACTGGAACCTATATACTCCAGAATTAGTTGTTAGAAGGACTGTTGGCTTAGCTGGATTAGTACTTTAGGATGGTAGACCCCACACTGACTAAAATTTCCCCAAATCTGACCCTATCTCGGCAGCAGCTCTCCCTACACTGTCTAAATCCGGAGCTGAATGCGCGAGCAGGGCTGCGTCTGGTCTCTTAGACCCCTTATGATGGTGTGCTGCCAGCCAATCACTATATGACCACAACAAAGATGGCTGCAGCGCTTAATTGCCTGGCAGTCAATTCTTGCATTATGATTGGGTCTCTAAAGAATGCCAAAAAAGCTGGGTGGAGACCCGAGTTCCCGCTGAGTAATCCCGGAATATCTTGGTGCTCAGCAAGTACACCGAGCACCGTGATACTCGGGCGAGTAACGAGTAGTGGCAAGCATGTTCGCTCATCACTAATTTCTACCTCTAGATTTAGGCACATAGCCAACACTATAAAGAAGCCTGGCCCAATCCAGCCCTTGTTCATTTTTATAAGAGTCAGCCTGTCAGCATTTTCAGTTGACAGGCCGATGCATTTAGCAGTTATAATTCCACCAGTGGCAGTAAAAACCTGCGCAGACAAAATGCTAGCGGCAGGGCAAGCCATGACCTCCAAGGCGTACAGAGCCAGTTCATGCCATGTGTCCAGCTTGTATACCCAATAATTATAAGGCACAGAGAAATCAGAGAGGATGTTGGTACGGTCAGCAAGGTACTCCTTCAGCATCTTCCCAAGCTTTGCACTCCTTGTGAGAGTACATCATGCCTCAGGGCCTGTGCGATCGATGGGAAGGACTGAGAAAGCTCTCCCAGGACTTTGACAGTGTTCCACTGCCTCTGCTGGATTGGAGTTGTGTCTCTCTCACCTGTAATCCTTGGTTGTCTAAGGAACTGTGACCTCTGCTGCCAGCATTTTTAGATGGGAATTTTTTTAATAATTCCACAACCAGGGCCTTCTGGTGCTGACCCATTTTAGTAGACCTGTCCGCCTTGGAAATAAGAGACGCAAAGTTCTCCTTGTAGCGTGGGTCTAGAAGGGTCACCAACCAGTAATGACTGTCATCCAAAATTTGGAGAACGCAAGGGTCACAGTCAAGGCAGCGTAACATAAACTCAGCAATCCGTGCCAGACTGCTAACAGGCAAGACTTCTGTGTTTTCACCAAGAAGGCGACTGACCATGTTCTCCTCCTCCCTCTCTTCCTCCTCCTCCTCGTCCCTGTCCTCAGGCCATCCACGCTGTACAGATGGTATGACCGATGTGCAGGCAGTACCGTCCTTAGCGCATGAATCTAGCTCCTGTTCTTCCTCCTTCTCCTCTTCCTCATTGTTACCCAATCCACATTGGGATAAGATGAGGCTGGAAAGTCTCTAATCACCCTGTATGGTTCCTTGCTCCATCTCATCATGCTCTGCCTGCAATGCATCCTCTTTGGTTGTGAGAAGAGAGCGTTTCAGAAGACAGAGAAGTGGGATGGTGACACTAATTATTGCATCATTGCCGCTCGCCCTCTTGGTAGAGTCCTCTAAGTTTTGGAGAATGGTACATATGTCTGACATCCATGTCCACTCCTGAGGTCTTATGTGTGGAGTCTGAACTGAATACCGACGGCCTTGATGATGCTGGTAGTCAACAACTGCCCTCTTCTGCTCACAAATCCTTCCCAACATCTGCAGTGTAGAGTTCCAACATGTGGGGACATCACACAAAATACAAGTTAATGTCAGGAAGGTGAAACTAATTGGAAAAATCAAAGCAGTGTTTCAGGAGCATAAACCACAGTAAGTATTACTTATAACTGTCACCTAAAGACTAACCACTGGGGGTGTGAATAAGGAAGATACAAGAACACCAATGACTCCCAGCAATGAGATAAATAAAAATGACAACCATTTTCCTGTAGCAAAACAGATTAATCGGAATAAGGACAAGAAGTCTCAGCTATCCTAACTTAAACTGAGATCAAACGGGTAACGTTTCTACTTTTTTATAGTGACATGTCAAGCATGGCATGCCAAGGTAAGGAGACTTTTAAGCCTTGCAATGCTCCTCTGGAAAATTAAATATGCAAATTGTCTCTTCAGAGGGGAAGAGAACTAGATTTCTGGTGCCACCTATTGGAATTAGCAATCCTAAAAGTTAATATTGACCCTTTAATGAGCCTTGCCACATGACTCAGGATAAATGTCAAATCAGAATCTCAATTTGCAGGCTCTGTGTTTTGGGATACTGCCCCTCATCAGTGCAAAGTGTGAGATCTGGTTTGGCTGGATGAGAGGCGTCTAATCGGGGTCCAAACGATAACGTTTCTCCTTGCAGAGAGTGACATGTCAAGCCTGACATACCAAGGTGAGGAGACTTTTGCAAGGCTTAAAAGTCTCCTCACATTGGCATGTCAGGATTGACAAGTCATTCACTGCAAGGAGAAACGTTACCCCTTGGGTCCAAGTCAGACACATTTCACCCAGCCAAACCAGATCTCCCACTTTTCACTGATGAGGGGCAGTACCCCAAAACACAGTGTCTGCAAATTGAAATGGGCTCATCACATGATAAATAAGACTTCCTTGAAAGACAACCTGGAGGGCGTCTTTGCTGATTAGTCTTTAACAACTAGCCTGATTACAGATGCCGACCAATTCTACCTGAGAGAATATCTCATCTCTGACAGATATTGTCTGTACATGTCTCCTCTGAATTGTAAAATGCTCCTGAATATGTTGGTGCTGTAGAAATACAAATTATTATTATCATCATTCTATTATTGTGGCACCACCTAGTATAGACAGAAGTAGCAGGAGTTTGTTCAATCATGGATGTTACAGTAAAGATGAGGTAGCAAGCATTCAATAAACTTTTGGTGCACTACTACATTTGACTTAACACACCATTTGCACCATAATGCCAATAGAAGTTGTATTCAGACAGCAGAGAACCACTATGTATTGTCATAGTCTGCAACATCAGTAATAGTGGTGCTTACTACACCTTTGCTTATTAGAGAGTTTTCACAGTTTTATCTCTTTTAACATTGGGATAATCAAGTTTTAACCATGTAAGAGGCTAAAAGCTTATAGTCACTTTCACACATAAGTATTTTGGTTAGTATTTTGCATGATCATTTGAAAGGAGTGGATGTAGAACACAAAAGAGGAAACATTAAAGTTTTTTCTCTGATTATGTTTAAATTCCTGGATTTGAAATGAAAGCTTGTTACACTCAGGGCTTTTTGACATGCGGTGGATGCCGCGTCTGAGGCCACACAGTCCACACCATCCCCCCCGGTTTTCTTGCAGCCTGCAACCTCTGACTACTAGCAGTAGTCTCCTTTTGCTTCATTCCATTGCTACTACCAGATTACAATGATTGCATGCAGCTAAACCTTTAACCATTTGTATTAATGACAACTGTCACTACCACCGAGTTCACTGAGGAAGGTCTATAAAGACCGAAACGTTTGATATAGTGACTACTGTACGTGAATAAATTTACTTTCACTTACAATACCTATCTGAGTGTGCCCAGCTTTCATTTCAGTATTTACGGCTTGGGAACCTACTGGTGCACCTCTATTATTAGGTTGTGCTAGCGGTACCTATATTACTAAATTCCTGGATTTGGCTTACCAAAATGTAACTAAGTAAAAGTGATCTCTAAGATAGCTTCTTGTTTTCTTGTTGCATGTGCATGGAGCTTTTAAAGGAGGACATGGTGATGTGGATAGATGCAATCATATTTTTTGGGTATAAGTATTCTATTTATTTAAATATATTCTTGCGGATGACAAGGAATTAAATTGTTTAGCACTTTGATTTAGGAAGAAAGAAGTTGCAAAAAAGACTCACTGACTAACAGACGATTCCACAAGGTCCCTTTACGTCTTATTCTTTTTTGTTACAGTTTCTCCTGGACGTAAAAGTATTGTCTTATACCTACAATGGTAACCTTTAGTCTACAAATTTCAAAAAAGCTGCACATTTATATAAATAGGAATCATGTTATCTGTAAATCAGCCTGCTTTAGAAATCAAGATTGTGGTTTAGACTCTACTTATTGTGGTACATTAAATAACCATTATTATTAACAGAGTTCTTATTCAATCAAATTATTTGTTTTCAATTATCTTATATTATGCTTGGCTTTCCTATATCAGTAGAATCTTTTATTTAGCTTGCACTGGAATCATAAGTAAGATCAGATTAATTGGCATCAGACTTTGGCCCTTTCCTTTGGATCCATTTCATAAAACAAATTAGCTTCCACATTTCTAGTCCTTGACTAAGAGAGCACAGCCTGAGAACAAAGTAGGAGGATATAAATCTCTGGCTTCTCACAAGGAGAGCTTCCAATTTTTTTTCAGCAGATAAAATTCCTTCTGATTTGGAAAATATAATTTTAAGCCATATTTTAATAATTCAATGCAAGCATTGTCTAATATTGTTAATTTAGTAGACATTTCCACCTATAGAAAAATTAGATTATTTTTGAATTGTGCTTCTAGAATATAAATGTTATCTGCATTGAAAAGGCAACCCGGTCATTCAGTCAAATTATAAGAAAGCTTAGACATGTTGACTACTGTCATGCAAATGAGTGTGGGAGACCATCACAATATTGGGAAAAACTGATAATTAGAGAAAAGGGGAAAAGTAGTTGAAAATGTATGGTATTAGTAGATTGTGGTGATAAATACTGTTAATACTCAAGTATTTAAACATGATGACATATTCATTAATTCTTTTCTAGTGCCGGCATACGTGCTTGCTTCCCTCTTCCCCCAACAGGGATGCCGAATAACTCACAGCTGCGACTTCCGTCCAAAATGGCTAGGGGACAGTTATTATTTAAGGCACCTCCACCCTGTTGATTTGTGCCTGAGCAACATGTATACATACTTATTGCATGCTTGCTAGTTCTCAGGTCCTCTGTTTTAGTTTGTCTTCTAGTACCTGCCTGTGTCTGCCTGTATACCAGCCATGATTGCCATACCTGCTTGCACCTGCAGTGCCCACCTGTATATCATGTATGCCAGCCTGCACCTGCCATGTTTACCTGTACATCCACCTTCCCTGGATGCACCTGCCAGTGCCTGCCTGAATACGAGCAGTACCAGCCTGTACTCATCTGTATACTAGCCATTTCTGTTGGCACCTGCCGGTGCCTGCCTGTATACCAGTTGTGTCTGCAGCCACCAGCCAGTACTGGCCTGTATACCAGCCATAGCAGTCTGCACCTGTCGTACCCATCTGTGCACCAGCCGTTCCTGACTGCACCCGCCAGTACCCACCTGTATACCAGCCGTTCCCACCAGCACCTGCCATTCCTGTATTCCTGCCATGCCAGCAGAGCTTTCCTTTTCTAGGCCATTCCAGCTCCATGACGTTGGGGGTAAGCTGTGGTACATCTGTTGTTAGTTCTGGAGTAGCATCTGGTTTCCATCTGGAGCTAAGTCTAACCCCACTATAAGAGGCTCTAGCAAAGAGTCAGGTGTTCACCTAGCTACACCCCTCCAGTTTCTTCTCAGACCATGACACCGTTGATCAACCACTTCCATTACAGTTTGCACAGTCTACAGAATCTGCTGGCTCTAAGGCTTCCTCTATCTCACCTGCCAGTGCTTATTTCTACACCAGCCATACCCACATGCATCTCTGGTTCCTGTATTCCTGCTGTGCCTGCCTGTATCAGCTGTACTCTCCTACTGGGCTGTTCCAGCTACCTGTCCCTTGGGGATCAGACACTGTGTCCAAGTCTGTCCTGGAGTAGTACCTGATGTCTATCTGGAGCCAAGTCTTACCCCACCATCAGGGGCTCTAACGAAGAATCAGGTGTTCACCTAGTCATGCCCCTTCAGTCTCTCCTTGGACCATGGCGCAGTGGTTCAACCACTATATTTGCTACACCTTTCACCCCAAGTCCTGTTTTCCCCATCCTAATCAGACCACATTTTTCAATTCTAACTAATGTCACTGTATGTTGGCAACATATCCCAGTGATTTGGAGACTGTTTTATTGTGACACATTGTACTTTACAGTAGTAGTAAATTTAAATTGGTATGATTTATTTATAGAAAAAATTGGAAATTTGCTAAACATTTAAAAATTAGCAATTTTTTTAATTAAAACGGATGCTAATACCATTAAAATAATTAATGAAAAGCATTTACCACATGTCTACTTCACTTTAGCATCATTTTTGTAACATACGTTTTTTGTAAGTAATTTAGAAGAGCTAAAAGTTTATCAACAATTTTTAATTTTTCCAACAAAATTTACAAAACCAGCTTTTTTAGGGACCACATATGATTTGAACTGACTTTGAGGAGCCTGTATGACCGAAAATATCCAAAAGTGTCACTATTTTAAAACTGCACTCCTCAAAGTGGCCTTGTAAGATTTGAAGTGACCATATTTTGGAAACTACACCTCTCGAGGAATTCATCTAGGGGAGTAGTGAGCATTTATAACCCTCAGGTGATTCACAAAATTGTATAAGATTGGGCCGAGTAAATGAAAAATTACCATTTTTTTCCACTACAATGTTGCATTGGCCCTATTTTTTTAATTTTCAAAAGGGGTAGTGAAGTGATACTAGTGAAAAACTGAATGCTACGATTATGAAAAACTACTTTTGAGGCACAGTGCAGAGCTCAGAATGGATGGAATGCCATAAGGGAGTACAAATTTTGTTGGAATGGTTTGAGGGTGCTATGTCAAATTGGCAGAGCCCCTGATATGACAGGAAAGCAGACTTCTCATAAGTGACCCCACTTTACAAATTACACCCCTCAATGAATTCATCTAGGTGGACAGTCAGCATATTGATACCACATCTGCCTCACAGAATTTTATACCTTTGGGTTCTGAAGAAAGAATAATTATCACTAAAATGTTGTTTTAGCTCAAAGTTTTTATTTTTATACAGTGGGTACGGAAAGTATTCAGACCCCTTTACATTTTCCACTCTTTGTTTCATTACAGCCATTTGGTAATTTCAAAAAAGTTAATTTTTCTCTCATTAATGTACACTCTGCACCTCATTTTTACATAAAAAAAAACAGAAATGTAGAAATTTTTGCAAATTTGTTAAAAAAGAAAAACTGAAATATCACATGGTCATAAGTATTCAGACCCTTTGCTCAGACACTCATATTTAAGTAACATGCTGTCTATTTCCTTGTGATCCTCATTGAGATGGTTCTACTCCTTCACTGGAGTCTAGCTGTGTTCAATTAAACTGATAGGACTTGATTTGTAAAGGCACACACCTGTCTATATAAGTCTATATATAAGACTTCACAGCTCACAGTGCATGTCAGACCAAATGAGAATCATGAGGTCAAAGGAACTGGCTAAGGAGCTCAGAGACAGAATTGTGCAAGGCACATATCTGACCAAGATAACAAAAGAATTTCTGCAGTACTCAAGGTTCCTAAGAGCAAAGTGGTCTCCACAATACTTAAATAGAAGAAGATTGGGACCACCAGAAGTCTTCCTAGACCTGGCCATCAAGCCAAACTGAGCAATCGTGGGAGAAGAGCCTTGATGAGAGAGGTAAAGAAGAACCCCAAGATCACTGTGGCTGAGCTCCACAGATACAGTTGGGAGAGGGGAGAAAGTTCCACAAAGTCACTATCACTGCAGCCCTCCACCAGTTGAGCCTTTATGGCAGAATGGCCCAACGGAAGCCACTCCTCAGTGCAAGACAAATGAAAGCCCCCAAAGAGTTAGCTAAAAACCATGTGAAGGACTCCCAGACTATGAGAAATAAGATTCTCTGGTCTGATGAGATGAAGAAAGAACTTTTTGGTAATGATTCTAAGGGTATCTGTGGAGAAAACCAGGCACTGCTCATCACTTGCTCAATACAATCCCAACAGTGGAACATGGTGGTGGCAGCATCATGCTATGGGGGTGTTTTTCAGCTGCAGGAACAGGACGACTGGTTGCAATTTAAGGAAATATAAAGGTGGCCAAGTACAGAGATATCCTGGATGAAAACCTCTTCCAGAGTGCTCTGGACCTCAGACTTGGCCGAAGGTTCACCTTCCAACAAGACAATGACCCTAAGCACACAGCTAAAATAACAAAGGAGTGGCTTCAGAACAACTCTGTGACCATCCTTGACTGGTCCAGACAGAGCCCTGACATAAACCCAATTGAGCATCTCTGGAGAGACCTTAAAATGACTATCCACAACGTTCACCATCCAACCTGATGGAACTGGAGAGGATCTGCAAGGAAGAATGGCAGAGGATCCCCAAATTCATATGCGAAAAATTTGTTGCATCATTCCTAAGAAGACTCATGGCTGTACTATCTCAAAAAAGTGCTTCTACTCAATACAGAGCAAAAGGTTTGAATACTTATGATCATGTGATATTTCAGTTTTTCTTTTTTAATAAATTTGCAAAAATTTCTACATTTCTGTTTTTTTAGTCAAGACGGGGTGCAGAGTGTACATTAATGAGAAAAATGAACTTTTTTGAATTTACTAAATGGCTGCAATGAAACAAAGAGTGAAAAATTTAAAGGGGTCTGAATACTTCCCGTACTCACTGTAAGGGCTACTAAGAAAAATGGATCTTGCAATTTCTCCAGAGTGCACCAATACCCTACATGTAAACTACTTTTCATACACAGAGGAAAGCTCAGAAGGGAAGGAATGCCATACTGAAGTGCAGATTTTGATGTTATGGTTTGAGGGTGCCATGTCACATTGGCAAGGCCCCTGAAGTGCAAGTACAGCAAATCTACCCTATAAGTGACCTCATTTTACAAACTATACTTGTCAATGAATTCATCTAATGGTGTCTGTTCATAATAAAACAAAGAAAGCTGGCATGTGCCTGGAAAGGTGCGAGCTCTCGCAATGAGCAGGGGGAGTGCCAACATCGGCGTACTATTACGAATGATGTCGAAAATATTTTAAAGGGAACCTGTCAGTAGGATTGTGCTCAGTAACCTACACACAGTGTCATGTCGGCACAGTTATACTGATTAAAATAATACCTTAGTTGATGAAATCCGTCTTGTGGTTTTTGTTTAATCTTTATTTTCAGTTTTGAGTTACTGATATGCTCGTGCTTTGGTGCAGCCTTTGGGGCAGTCACCATTAGCTGATTAGCTATTCATAATAAAGACTGCTGACAGGTCCCTCAGTGACCTGCCCCCTAGTTAACATAATGAATATTATATATACCATATTCTTCATATTATAAGACGCACTTTTTTCCTCCAAAAATGTGAAGGAAAATGTGGCATGAGTCTTATAGTCCAGATGTACTGGCTCTGGCTGTGGTGGGGAGGTGGGGGAGCGGCATCGGTGGAACAGCGGGTCACAGGAGGCTGGAGCCGGCGGCTACGGCTAACTCCTGTTCCCGCTACTAAAGAAAAATGAATATTCACTGCAATTAATATTCATTTCTCTTTAATAATAGTATCTTGGTATGATTGGCCCCCAACCCTGCTCCTGGTATGCATGGCCCTTTCCTTGTAATTAGCCCCCACCGACATCCTGGTATGCATGGCCCCATCAGAAATCATTAAAAAAAAAAAACCATTGCACTTACCGTCCTGCGCTCCCTCGCAGCATCCTGCTATGGTGCCAGCAACTGCTTCATGCTTGTAAGCAGCGTATGGCAGGGACGTCATGCGCTGCTCACAAGCAGAGCACAGCTGTCAGAATACTTGCTGGGACTGTGCACGCAGAGAGCAGAGCAGTGCCGCTACTTAAGAGAAATTAATATTCATTGGTAAGTCCAATGTTGAGAACGGGTTATCAGTGAAAGATATGCTTTAACCCCTTTCTACCATTTGATGTACAATCACGTCCATGTGCTCTGGGACTTAATTCCCAAGGACGGGATAGTACATCATAGTCGATCGGCCGTGCTCACGGGGGGAGCGCTGCCGATCGCGGCCGGATGCCAGCTGATTTTCACAGCTGAGACTCAGCAATAAGTGCAAGGAGCGGTCAAGGACCGCTCCCGAAACTTTAACCCCCGGCACACTGCAATCAAACATGATCGCAGTATTCCGGGTCTCCAGGCCTGAGCGACTTCCTGTCATGAGCAGTGATGACCAGGAAGTCTCTCAGGTCAGGGTTATAGAAGCTGCAGCTCTGACAGCTTCTTTAGCATGCAGATCTGCATACTATAGAAGCGATCAGCCTGCAGAA
>VIAB01002616.1:31492-51671 GCA_009801035.1 Oophaga pumilio | reverse complement strand
TTACCTTTGGTGCATCCTCCTGGGAAATGTGACTCCAAGCGCAGTTGGGCTACACACATCAACCCGCTGCGGTGTACTAGTCTGCATCATTCGGAGGACAAATATGCAGTCTTATTGAACTAGAGAACAGTGAGGGAACTGTCATGATTATCTCCCCCCCAATCCTGAGGGGCACAATGAACTGAAATGGGAGCTGTGGGATGTAAAAGGGACCTGCTCCTGTAACCTGTGTGATTCTACAGAACTTCAACCTAGGGAACATGGTTCCAGCTGGTGGATTACATAACTGCTCCACTGCTCATCACTGAGCCCACAAATTCATTTGGAGAACCCAAGTTGGGACAATCAGATCACCTGGCCACAGGTACTGGAGTATGGGCATTCAGTAGGAAGAACCCTGTTCTGTGCCGTCTATCTGATGATAGCCGGACTAGCGTACAAGAGCACCCAATGACCCTCATGTCTACACACTACCATCCCAAAGTGAAGAATGCTATAATGATCTCATGACGGAGTTAGAGACGTATGAGCAAGGAAGAAACATAAGACCTCCGAGAAGTGCACCACCCGCCAGCCTGGACATCACACGCTCTATGATGGAAATGGATCCAACCCAGGAATGTAATTATGTCTCCATACAATGGATAATAATTTGCTCTTCTTGTTAATATGACTAAACGATACATTCACCTTTTAGCCCAGATGAAATTAAAATGTAAAAACGAGCCCATTCCACATCTTACTGCAACAATAAGTGCAAACAATTAATTGTATCATCTAATTACACTAACTCCTAATTAATAGCATTACAATGCTTTATGAAGATTGAATGTTAAGTTGTTTAGTAGAAGCAGAAGCCTCGGGAAATTACATTGTGAGAATATTATCTTAAGTGTAGAAAATGTAAAAACTCCGTTAAGTAGAAAGAGGGCGGTAAGAATGTAAAGTGATCGCTCCTCATCCTTACCGAGAGAGGAGCCGGCTCGGAGCAAAGATTGGAGGGGATTTAGTAGACGTCTTAGAGGCTGCTTCTCATGGACTCACAGGACTTGGATCAATTATAATATGTATGATTAGTATGAGACAATCTCTTTAAAATTAGACCCTCATTAGATCCTGATTAACACCACAATAATGTTGCCGATTTCAGCAGAATCATTCAGCACTGTTTCAATTGAGAAAAACAGCAACCTTTGTAGTTATTATCACAACCTGGAGGACAAAGGAAAGAAGTTCCACAAACAACACTGAGAGGTCATATGGCGCAATCTAAAGAGTACAGTATATACAGACATCAACCAGCTGTAACAATTCACACAGCACTAGTTGATGTCTTCTCCGCATAAGCCTGCAGCTGTTGTATTCTTCAGCACAAACATCAGTACCTCACGACACTGAATGGGCACTGTGTGTGTCAGCACATTGGTCCACTTTGACCTTTAGACTCTCTGCAATTTTTGGTGACTTTGGATCTGCTAAATGAAGAGATCGTTATGCAGGAATATTGGCTGGTGCCGACAGGATAATTAAATGGAAGTAAGGAAAGGTCAATTCAACCTCATCCCAGAGATTCTCTATAAGAATAAGATCTCAGGACTCTGAATGGAAGCAAGGAAAATTCACTCATGAAAAATATAATAGATTATGGATTCTTTACTGTAAGATCTGTAAGACTATGGATTCTTTACTATAACAGCAGTGAAATTATGGAACTACTTGACGCGGAATTGGACAGGTTCGGAATACTAGATTCCTTGATGGTCCATTGACGTAAGGAACTCATTGCATTGTAGTATATGGAGTCGAGAAGGAATTTTTCCTTATTATGGGACAATTAGCCTCTGCCTCATGGGTTTTTTTCCTTCTTCTGGATCAACAGGTTAGGCTATAGGTTGATTTCAAAAGATATAGGTTTAATTTCAACCATAAAACTATGAACCTATGTTCCTACAGCTACATCAATCCACAGATATCAGAGAACCAATGGTGCACCAAGAAAACATCCCCATTAATGCACCTTTACCTGCCTGACAGTGAGGGCGCTTTCACATTGCGTTCCGGCACCAGTCTACTATGTCTGAGTGTTCACCTCCAGTAGGCGTGCATGCTCATAAATGATGCACAGCAGAGTACACGTTCGCTCTGCCGGCACCATTACAGTTTATGTCCCCATTGGTGCATACGTCTGAATCCTGTTTTGCAGGGGCGGGTTCGGACGCAATCTTCGACAGAGCCAACAAACGGTGTCGGAATGCAATGTGAAAGCACCTGTGAGGCAGTGACCCCTGTTAAAGATAGGGGGCACTGTATGGGCTCCTCAGGATACGCATGGAGGCGTAACTGTGATGTGAGACAGTGACCGGCATCATTGTAAATTATATAATATTGTTGTATTGGGACTTGTAGTTCCACTAGTTTTGTTTATTTTATAAGGGGGGCTTACAGGGTTAGTCAGAGAGCTGGGTGGGACTGACTAACCACACACACCTCCCATCTATGGGGGTGGTTTAAACTATATAATGTGACCATTATTGGGTCACATGAGCTGAGTGTATGGACCTGAATGGTCAGAGTGTAAGGTCCTGGATGGCCTGTGTTGGAAGATACTGGGAGTAGGATCGGATTCCTGGAAAGCACATGGTGAGGCCATGGACCTGAAGGCCTGTGTGTTGGAAGGTGGACTTCCTGAAGAGCACATGGAGAGAGTGTATGTTCAGAGTCTGTTGGAGGCACTGCGGTGGGGGAGCTACTGTCCTTCTGAGGGCCTGGACTGTTGGGAGTGGCCTGGTGAGCAAGACATTGTCCGGGACAGTGATCCCAGTATAGGCAGCTTCCCCAGGAGAGAGGACTGACAGGAGTCAGCGTGTAGAGCAGGAGCTCCAGGAAGGTAACTTCAGAAAGGGGGTTATAATATGGGTAGAGACGTATCAGCCATTGGAACAGACTGTCGGTGTTAATTATGTTCCGTTGATATGTAATGAACTGTTCGGCGTGCGGTCACCCGCGGTCATGGGACGCAGTGAGAAGTCCGGCGTGCTTAGTGACTGCAAGGTAAAGCCATAAACTATGACGTACTATGGACTATGTGAGGTCCCCCAACACATGCCGCAAGCGCTGTCTTACACACCCTATGATCAGTCTTTGTTGCTTCGATCACTTGATTTCCTCATTCTAATGTGGATTCAAACTAAATTTGTTCTACAGAAAAATGATCACTTGATTTTAAGCTGCGCTCTCGAGTAACGAACAACTTTAATTTCCATACACAGAAGCTACAATTGTCATAGGACAGCAAACTAACAATTCTTCCTCTCGAACAAGCCCAATGTTTTCATCAATGTAATCAGACCTCCTAAATATGGTTATGGGAACTGTAAAAAATGTAGAGTTTCCTCTTGATGTTGACTTGTTGAGAGCTGGCGTTCCCGATCGCTTGACTCGGACACAACGTCTATTGTGGATCTGCAATAACGTGAGTCTGAACTTCATAAAATGGCTGAACATTCAATTGAGTTCAGTATTCTCGCCTACATACAGATGTGTCACACACCTGGGAAGTCAATGATTTATCTGATTTAAACAAAACTAATTTGTTTCACACAAAAAAATAAATATATTGAATTTGTGCCAAGTGGCCATGTTTAATTAGCAATAGAGCAGAATGGGAAGAAACTCGTTTTTCTGCTTCGAATGTCCTTCATATGAATTTTTTCAGGCAAATTAACCTGCTTCAATCATTCACATGGGTACACTTTGTTATTACAATGCATTACAAATTAATATGTAGCTGCCCTAACACATCCGCTTCTCATTTTAAAATTTACACCTGACGAGAGATGTCTGATCCCTTAATGTTTCGCTCAGCAATAGATTTGCTAATTGCAAAAATACCTCCAGTGAAGTGAAATGCAGAAAATATTGTTGGTCTCGTGATGACATCACAGCCATAATGATAGAACACAAAAAATTGGATTTACCCAAATGTAATATATATACCTATATACTCATATAAGTTGACCCAAGTATAAGCCGAGGCACCTAATTTGGCCACAAAATACTGGGAAAATGTATCGACTTGAGTATAAGCTGGGTATGCATTGTCCCCTCATCCCCATCCTTGTATGCATGGCTCCCCATCCCTGTCCTTGTATGCATTGCTCCCTCATCCCTATCCTTGTATGCATTGCTCCTCATCCCTATCCTTGTATGCATGGCTCCTCATCCCTATCCTTGTATGCATTGCTCCTCATCCCTTTCCTTGTATGCATGGCTCCTCATCCTTATCCTTGTATGCATGGCTCCTCATCCCTAGCCTTGTATGCATGGCTCCTTTTCCCCATCCCTGTCTGCATGGCTCCTCATCCCTGTCTTTGTATGCATGGCTCCTCATCCCTATCCTTATATGCATGGCTCTTTATTCCCATCCTTGTCTGCATGGCCCCTCATCCCTGTTCTGGTATGCATGGCTCCTTTTCCCCATCCTTATCTGCATGGCTCCTTATCACCGTCCTTGTCTGCATGGCTCCTCATCCTTGTCCTGGTCTGCATGGCTCCTCATCCCTATACTGGTATGCATGGCTCCTCATCCATATCCGTGTATGGATGGTTCCTCATCCCTATCCTTGAATGCATGTCCCCCCATGAGAAAAGCATAAAAAAACCCTCCTACTTACCTTCCCTGCATGCCCTTGCAGCTCCTGCGGATGAGAGATCACGTGTCCCTCGCTCATTAAAGTAATGAATATTCACCTCTCTCCACTCACAGGAGACACATGATCTCTCGGCCGCAGGAGCTGCTGGAAGCCGGAACAAGATGCTGTGAGGGCGCTCAGGGAAGGTAAGTAGGAGGGTTTTTTTTACAGCTGCTGGAAGCTGACGGCTGTGGCTGTAACTGTGCGTGCTATAAGAGAAATTAATATTTATTGCCATTGCAGTGAATATTCATTTCTCTTTAGCAGAGGGAACAGTTACAGCCGCAGCCTCCGGCTCCTGCCTACTGTGACCCGCTGCTCTGCCGCTCCCCCTCCGGCATCTGGGACAGTGACTCGTGTATAAGCCAAGGGGGGGCGTTTTCAGCACAAAAAAATGTGCTGAAAAACTCAGCTCATACACGAGTATATACGGTATATACTGTATATATAATATACCATGTTTAATCGTAATTTTAAAAATTCCAGTAACAAATAAAAATATATCAAATAAAAATAAATTAATATTTTACCTACAAATTTAAATGGTAAAATATAGGAAATAATATGTGAAGTAATATTTTTTTCTGTGATAGAATGTATTGAAGTAAATGATTAAATATGAATACATGTAATCGCTTTGAATGTCTAAATTGATTTTATTGGTATGGCTTTTAATAATGTTCTAATTAGTTTTTTAATTAATACCTGAAAATGCCTCACTATTTATCATACTGAGAACAGTTGTTAATTATTGCAGATAGAGAAAGTGAAAAAGTGCAGTAACCAATGGTAACCGGACAACTTTGATGGAACTACTTGAAAAAGTTTACAAAGAAGAGGAGTTAAAAGTCAAATTACATAATCTGGACATAAAACTGTTTAAACTTCTTTACAGTCATTTTTTTGGTTTCTACAATGTTCAAATTAGCTTTCCTTTAAGAGAAAAAATACTGCCACATATTGGAGGTAGCATCCTATAAATCAATATCTGGCTTTTTCGGTCTTGCCACATATCGCTATGGGCATACGCCATCGTTTTCTGATGGTTTCGGCCTGGGATGCACATGAAGAAGCGCTACAGTAAAGGAACACCATGCACAGCATCGCGGAAACAGCATTGTGAGCATGTTCTGTTCACAAATCCTTAAGCAGCTAAAAGAAGTGACCTGTCCATTTTTCTGGCAACTTCTGCTGGAACATTGCAGTATAAAAGACGCCGGGGACAAAGCTGCAGCAAGAACGGCAGAAAAACCATCTGCAAAGGTGCTTCAGAAACACATCCACCAGAGTTTCCTAGACATGGGTGTTAGGGGTCGAGTTCCCACTTCTGCACAAGGGGAATCTCGAGCCATCCCGGCTGCGGTCTCCCATCCGTCTCCGGCTGCAGTGGACCCTACTCAGCTTAGACGTTGGTCCCAGCGTCTCGCCCAGTCTAACAGTGTGCAGAGGGTTACTGCTGCCTCTCCAGGCTCTGCTATTGTGGCCAGTACTGGTTAGCGGCGAGCAGACGTCTTTAGGACAAAGTCCTTATTTTCCCCTTCTGAGCATCCCCAGGGTGAGATCTCTCATTGGAGATCAGGGGTCACATGTTCAGGTACTGCAGCAGCTCCTACTGGTCCGCCAGGAAGGTCCTGCGACGACTGGTGTTCTGGAACAGTTTCATTGGTCCTTGTTTCTGGCAGGTCCTGTAGCTGTTACTATAAAAGGGTGGCATGGCTGGGCCGCCATGCGCTAGTATCAATTGCATTATGTGCTTTACGTCAGTGTGATCATGCACGCATGTGGTTAGGGCTCGGCTGAAATAAGCCCCTAGAATACCGGCACCTCCGGTGAGGAGATTTGAGTGCAAGTGGTTAGGGCTTGGCTGAAATAAGCCCCTAGAATACCGGCTTCACCGGTGAGGAGATTGCTTGATTGCGTTGCTGTCTGCATGATCACGGACTGCTATCCGCACAGCAGTTATCTATGTATCCCTGTGGTGTTAACAGGACACAGTCTTTTTCTCAGCGGCTCTGTGACGCAACAGGGTTCGCTTTATAACGCTGGTTCAGTGCCCTAGCGTTTTACTTTGCGGCTCACTGAAGCTAAGTGAGTTCGCACCTATCGCCATATAGCGCTGTGGCATTCCCGTTAGCGGCTCTGGGGATTAACAGAGTTCGCACTTACTGTCACAGCGCGCTACGGCGTTTATTTTAGCGACTCTGCGGGATAACAGAGTTCGCTACTTTCGCCATCTTACTAGCAGCGGGCTTCGCCTGCACGGTGGACCCAGGGCTGCGAACGCACCTCTCTAATATATCTATTAGGTGCATTCCGCAGACCCTAACAATGGGTACTACTGAAAAAACTGCACACAGGATACGTTGCCAAACCAGAGTTTTCTCTAAAAGGTAAAAACCTCTATTGGCAGACGTTTCTGGGTTTTTGGCTCCCGTCAGTGTAGAGCAGGCTACAGATTGGCTGGCTGAGAGGCCTTTAATGGAGGTCTGGAGATTACTACTTTGACAGGTTCTTTTCTTTAAGAGACATCTCTTTTTAGATATTTTTGATACTAAGTTACTGCCTCCAATAGATGACATTAGAAAGGTAGACTTTCCTTTTAACAAGGAAGCACTGTTTGGCCTACGAGTCTTAGCTTCTTGGTTCCTGAAGAACATCTCTTAATCCTGGGATTCTACGACATCTGGAAAATAACCAATTTTAGCCACTGTTACGTTGCATTTACATTTGCAGTTTTGCATAGCTTTTCTGATGATCTTTTTTTATTAATAGCCAGAAGTTCATAAAACAAAAGATGCAAATTTATAGGTAAGACTGTAACATCTCATTTTCTTTGTGTCCACTCAAGCCACAAAAAAACTGTTGCAATTTAAGCTTTATGTAACATACTTAACGGTCTCGGTTTCTGCACCAGTTCTTTCTGTCTGGCCCTTTCCATCCGTTCCTAGGGGTAAAGCTGACAATGGTGCTTCCTCAAATGTTCTGTGATGTGTGAAAACTATCAATGGAAGCCTATTTTTGTATTGATGGATGTCACTGGTTTACTGCGACAGGAGCCAGAAGACCACAGCATCTGATTTCTCCTACTTCTGCACTGGTTAGACGCACTTCACCTTCATCTTAAATGGTGCAGGGTTTTTTTTAGCAGTGGAAGGGTTAATCTGCTCAGTTGAGAGCTCCTGGAAGCTTTCCTGCATTTAGCTGTGCACTGTTAGCCCCTACCATCTCCTATATAATCTGGACCCTGGCTAGCACTCACTGTCAGAGCTAGCTTATGCTGCATGATTGGAGGTTGTTAGTGGTTGTTATTGGAGAAAGCGTTTGGTGGATTTATCTGTCACTGTTGCTAGGTTTTGAATGTGTGATAATTCCCTTCTTTTCCTACTTTGGTTTACCCTGATACTCCACTCCCAGGCGCATCCCTCTGTTATATACTGTATGTGAGTATATTTGTATGATTGGTATTTTCCTTTTTTCCTGCTCATATTACCTTGTTAGTCTGGTTGGTGAATTACTGTACACTACTATTCCCCTCTTGCCTGGGTGGGGGAAGGATACAGACTGAAGGTGGGTTCAGGAGATAAGGCAAGGTACATGGCTCTAGCATCTTCACCATCAGAAGTAACCTGGGAAACAGGGCGAGCTAGGGGGCCCCTAGCATTAGGGACAGGGAAGGAGCCCCAGGTCCCAAGACACCCGACAACAGAGTCTGACACCTATCATGTCTAGCATGAGTTGTCACTTTATTTGCCAAAACAAAAAGGAATCAGCCACACTCAAATGCATATTTGGTTGCAAAAGGTTTCCTCGTGAACTCTGCCCCCAGGTCCTCTGAACTTACCATGTTGCATGGTTCTTCCTATTGTTTATACATTAAAATAAAATATTTCTAGGTGACATTTATTATACAGTTAATGGTGCTATTGTTAATATTAGACAACGGGGCTAATTAATTTGTTCACGTGACTGTTGAAGTCTTAGTAAGTTTTATTGTCACTTGTTTCTATGTACAGCACACTAATTTTGTACGTATTTTCTTGCAGTGAGGTTTGAAAAAGACTCAGGCTGAGTCCAAACGTAACCTTCACTTATTCTGATTTTCTCATTTCTGTGGTGAATAACTAAATGTACATGTAATAAATACCGACACCTTTTGTAACCAAATACGCATTTGAGTGCGGCTGATTCCTTTTTATTTTGATACATTGGATTTCTCCATTTCGGCCGGCACCTCCTGGACAACTGAGTGCACATCATATATTTTTTCTACCCTTATTTGCCAGACAGAAGGTGTGGAAGGCGTGTAAGCCATTAAGATAAGTAGAAAAGTTAGAAGTCTTTTTGGGCCGGTATTGATGACCATAACTTCTAAAGATAAGTGGTCTTTCACAAATATCACATAATGTCTATAAGCAGTAATTGCTGAAGAAAAATGAAATTAAATCGCAAATGTTTAAGAACATTTAAAACGTAGATGGAAATGTGGTCAGAGGTCTAAGGAAAAAATACCAGTTGTAAATATTAACTTTCTGGGTAATTATCCCTGTTCCGAGCTCACCCCAGAGTTGTTTGCAGCTGCTTGAAATGATTGTGCACGCTCATCAGCAGCGCGGCTACACGGCTATTATGCCTGTTGAAGTAATGATTATGCTATTAAGTTTATCTTAATCAACAAGCTGTAAATGGAGTATTGTGGATTTGCAAATATTAATCAAGTCGACTGAAAGCAAAGCAAAGAGTTTTATTGATTCCAGGGTTGCCACCAGACCGCTCTGCTTGTGTAATCTGACTTTCTGTTTGAAGATATATTGTAAATACCATGGCGTTTTTGGCTTCTTCCGGGATTTTTATCTTAATTTTTTGGGTCTGCTTTTGTTTGCTGATATTTATACAGTTTGATTCTAAAGGGAATGAGGCTTGAAAGATTGAGTGATTCATTATGAGCCATAATGGTCATGTCTGATCCTCGGATAATTGGTTTATTGATGTCAGAAAAGAAGAAAAGGTTGTTTAGTTAGTTATGGGAGAAAGAAAAAAGTAAAAAAAAGTAAAAGGGAGAGGAGAAGGGAAAAAGGGACAAAGGAGATGGAAAAAATAGAGAGCGGGTGATAAGAAAATGAAAAATGAAAAAATAAGAAAAGGAAAAGAGTCTGATGAAGAATGGGAGGAGGAATGAGGAGAAGAGGAAAGAAAAAGTAAAGGAAAGTAAAAATGGCAAATGAGAGTAGAAAAGGAAGGAGCTGAAATGAGTCATAAAGAAAATGGAAAAGAAAAAGGAAGAAAGAGAAGAAAATTAAGAATGAAAAAGATGGAAAGGACGAGAAAAGAAGATGAAGAAAAAGTCAATGACAAAGAGTTGGAGGTAAATTGAGAAAAAGGTGAAATTAGGAAGGATGATAAAAAAGGCAATGGAGGAGGAAGAAAGGAAGGAAGAGAGAAAGAGGAAATAAAAATGAAGATTAAAGAAAAGATGTATAGTATGAGAAGAAAAAGGGGATAAAAGAAATAAATGAGACAATGATGAACAGTAGGAACAAGGAAAAGAAAAACATTACAAAGAAAGAATTAAGGGAAAATGAGAAGGGAGATGAGTAGGAGAAAGGAAAAATAGAGAAGTAAAACAAGAAAAAATGGATAAGGAGATGAAATAAAAGATGATAAATAGTAAAAACCAGGAGCAAATGAGAAGACAGAGGAATCGGAAAGGGAGATAGAAAGAGGAAAGGATGACGGGACAAAAAAAACAGGAAAAAGCAGATGAAGAAAAGGAGGAAAAAGTACAAACACTAATAGAAAAAGAAAAAAGATACCCTGAAGAAAATGATGAACAATAGAAAAAAGTAGAATAATTCTCATTCCTCTGACTTTTCTACTGCTGATAGATGAGGCTGAAAAAAAAAAGAATAACGGTGAAAGGAAGAGAAAAATAAGAAGGGTAAACAACGGTGAAAGCGGAAAAAAGAAGGTGAAGGATAAGATTAAGAAGAAAGTGAGAAAGAAGAAAGGGCAGAAAATGGAAGACGAGTAGAAGGAGAATGGAAAGAAGATGGAGAATAAGCAGAGGACAAAGAAGGGGGAAAAGTAGGAATTACATTACTAAAAATAACAACAACCAGGGACGTAGCTGGCGGGCGAAACATGTACCTCGGCAGCTGAGGGTGTGGGGAACTACTGGTATCAGCAAAAAAAAAATAATCATACAGTTTTAATGAGATTACGTGTAGTTCAGGCTGCAGATTTGTCACATTAAGGAGACAATGGCCACCACCAAATAAGAGTTTTTGCATCTTTGGTGGATGAACCAAGCAAGAAATGAAAGTAAGTAGGACATCGCTACCCAAATGAGATCAATGTTTTCCATAAAAGATGGTCTTTATGAACTTTACAAACAGTTTTATGGAGAAAAGTTTTTTTTTCCTTTTATGGCCAATCTCAAGGGTTCTTACAGCATTTATTCTCCGTATAAAGGTTTTCGCCTTCTGATTTCACCCCTATGCTAGGACTTGTATTAGGTTCACACCATGGAGGCACAGTTGGTTGAGCCCATTAGCACACTTCATAGCGCAATCACAATGCCAACACTTTTTCTTTCTTTAATAATGAAACAGTTGCGTCCAAGTGTCATGCTCACATTTCTGTAACCGACAATGGACACAATTTCATTATCCATCAAAAGCCCATGGCAGATTATGGTGTACGGGAATTGAAGAAGAAGCATAAAGGATTTCAATAAATTCATGTGAAATCCCATTTCTGGATCTCTATTGATTCTTATTACAAAAAAATGTATCTATCAAGTGGCTTTCTTCTGCCTCTTCTTCTGCCTCGTGATATAACTGTGTTTTAATTTCCATAAATTTCACATCCGTGTATTTGTGGACTGAAATTTGCATCCTGCCTGGTAATAGTTTAGCACTTTCACAGTGAAGGTGAACAACTGGGAGCTATTCAAATAATCATTTCATTGCAATATTTAGAATGTTCTGTAATCATTTATTACTTTGTCAAGTCGAGGATTGCCAGATGGAAAATTACAATGAGCGGGGACTAACTGAGCTGCAGAATACATTTTTACTTTCCCAGGTAACACTGGGCTGCAATTTGGAAATATTCTCATAATTAACGAGTTTAAAACTTGAAAGTGCTGTCATTCCATGAGCTGAACAATAAAAGCACAAAACCCTTCATAGAAATGTATCCAAACATATTACTGGATTACATAAAGTTATTAATTTACTTTTGATTAGCTTTTATTAGTTTGTGGCTGCCTTAAATTGCGTCCTCTCTGCAGACGATTCCCCAGACGACTCCATTTTCATATAGTTTCCAATTCTGTTGATAGCAGCATAGATAATAGGGACCTATTGAGAAGATTTACTACTCACTGTTTTTATATTTTCGCTGATTTCACAAGCAGAAAGCTGTTTTCATAATATTGTAGTGCACAGAAGCAAATAAACTTGGCTCCAAAATGCCGCATGGCAATGCAGCGCGGACCGCACAATCGCACCGTCACTCCATGCTTTCTCTACGGGCTGCCGGAGATGCAGCATTTGGAATACACAACTACCACTATATTGCAATAGGGCATTTAAAAAATAGTGGTAGTCCTTGAAGTCAGACACGCTCTCATGAGAAAGGTATCCCCTATCCTGTTGGAATTAACCCCATTAATAAATCAAATTAAAGCTCCTTTGATTCTACTTCAAAGGAACATAACAAGCCTGTTCAGGATGGAGATAATTTCTGGAAAATGGACGAACATCTCACCCTATAACACTGGAAGTGTCGGAAAAAAAAGTCTCAAACATCAGGTTAATTTCTGGTTAAATCTTGTTATTTTGTTATTACTTTTAATTAGGTTCATGGCATCACCGCCTTCTTTGCATCCATCAATGACCAGTCTAGAGTTGCCAAGTTCCATCATTACCATCTAAAGCTTGATAAGTTATACTGAAACAACAGTTAGGCCGGGGGTACACTTGCGAGAAACTCGCACGAGTCTCGCACCTCAATACCCGGCACTGCCGCCGGCACTCGGCACCGGAGTGTGCGGCTGCTTGTATTTCTATGTAGCTGAACGCTCCGGTCCGAGTGCCGGCGGCAGTGCCGGGTATTGAGGTGCGAGACTCGTGCGAGTTTCTCACAAGTGTGACCCCGGCCTTATTGCATTTCTGACCAGTGTCATCTTATGTGGTTATAACTCTGGAACATATATATGGGTCACACTGATTCTGAGATTATCTCGCAACATAACGAAATTCATGATAGTTGTAAAATTTCTTTGATACAAATTAAATAAAAATTTGGAGAAAGTTTGCAACATTTTGCAATTTTCAAACTTTTAAATTTTTGTGCTCTTAAATCCGAGAATTATGTCACCCAAAATAGTAAATAAATAACATTTTACACATGTCTACTTTACATCAGCACATTTTTTTATACTTAGGAAGTTATAAGGGTTAAAAGTTGACTAGCGACAACAAAATTTACAAAACCAATTTTTTTAGGGACCACATCACATTTGAAGTGACTTTGAGGGGCCTAGATGACAAAAAAAATACCCAAAAGTGACACCATTCTAAAAATTGCATCCCTCAAGGTGCTCAAAACCATATTCAAGAAGTTTATTAACCCTTTAGGTGCTTCACATACATTATTGGAACGTGAAAGGAAAAAATGAAAATTTAACTTTTTTCACAAAAATTTAAATTTAGACCCCCATTTTTTTTATTTTTGCAAGGGTAACAGGAAAAAATGGACCCCAAAAATTTGTTGTGCAATTTCTCCTGAGTACACAAATAACCTATATGTGGTAGAGAACTACATTTGAGACACAGTGCAAAGCTCAGAAAGGAAGAGGCGCCATATTGGTGTTCATATTTTGCTGGACTAGTTTGAGGGTGCCATGTTACATTGGCAGAGCCCCTGAGGTGCTGAAACAGAAGAACCCGCCATTAGTGACCCCATTTTACAAACTAGACCTTTAAATTGATTCATCTATGGGTGCAGTGATCATATTGACATCACAGGTGTGTCACAGAATTTTATACCATTGGGCAGTGAAGAAAAAATAATTATACTTTTACCACCAAAACTTTTCTTAGACTCAGATTTTACAATTTCACACTCGGAAATTGGTAAAAATGGCATCAAAATTTGCCCCACAATTTCTGCTGAATGTTTAAATACCCCATATGCAGATGTGCAGTACTATTTAGCCATATGTTGAGACTCCTGGACTGCACATTTTGCTAGAAGAGTTTGCGGTCGCCATATATATATATACAGTATATAGAGGTCGCAAGAGCTAGCAGCGCAGAATCCCCCGTCAAGTGACCCCTTTTTAGAAATTATACCCCTTTTTGTAATTTGTCTACAGATGTAGTGATAATTTTGACTCCATGGGTGTTTTTTAGAAGCAATCAGTTGTGGATGTTGCTGAATGAAAATTACAAACTGCCGTTGTAGTGACCAGTATGCTGTAGTGACCAGTACGTTGTATTGACCAGTACGCTGTAGTGACCAGTAGGTAATGGTGCTCAGCTAATGGTTCTGGACACACGCACCTGGAAGTTAGGTGGCTATCATCGCTATAGAAATGCCAAACATGTGGACTCCAAATGTGGTTTAGGCATACTGGGGCTCAGAAAGGAGGGGGCATTTGGATTTGGGAGTGGAGAATTTGCTGAATTACCTCATTTATATCCTTTTTTATGTTTTGGCACTTTTACACAATAAAAACTATTTTATACAGTATGAAAGAACTATTTTTGCATCGCTTTATTCTGCGAGCTATAACTTTTTTATTTTTCCACTGACAGAGCTGTATGGTGGCTTGCTTTATGTCGGACAAGATGACGTTTTCAGAGATACCATTTTTATTTGTTGTGCTGATGGGAGCACAGAGGGAGCTTCCTCTTCAATGCCTCGCGATGTCACTGTCACTATTGACAGCAGCATCACAGGGGTTAAATGCTCATACCAGGAACACTACACAAGACCCATCATATACTGGCAGCACCCCACAAAACCTGCTGCACACCGGGAACATACTACAAAACCTGTATTGAATTGCAAACACCACAGAAGACCTGCTATATGCCAGGAACACCGGAAAAGATCTGCTAAATGTTGGGAACACCCCACAAGACCAACCATATTTTGGAATCACCACACCTGTCGTGTTCTAGGAACATCATACAATACCTTCGGTATACTGAGAGAACCCTAATAAAACCTATTGCTTATTGGGAATCCCCAACAAAATCTTCCATATATGAGGAACAAACCACAACATGCACTACACACCAATATGCACCTGGTATCACATCCCATTAGATATGCCATATACCGGGAACACAAAACAAGATCAGCCATATACCAGAATACATGCCACAAGATCTGATGTGTACCAGAAACACCCCACAAGACCTGAGGTATATTGGAAACACCCCACAAGAGTTAGTAAATATTGGGAACAGCCCATAAGACCTGCCATATACTGGGAACCCTCTACAAGACCTGCTGTATGCTGGTAACACACCACAAGACCTGCCATATACTGGGAACACTCAACAAGACCCACTGTATACTAGGAACACTGCACAAGACTTGAAATATACCGGGAAATTCCCACAAGACCTGCCATGTACCAGGAGTACCCCATAAGACCTGCCATATTCTGGAAACATCCCACAAGACCTGGTGTATACTGGGAACACCCCACAAGACCTGTTGTATACTGGAAACACCCCACAAGACCTTCCGTATACTGTGACCTCCCCACAAGACCTTCCTTATACTGGGAACACACCACAAGACCTGCCATATACTGGGAACCCTCTACAAGACCCAATTTATACTGGTAAAACACCACAAGACCTGCCGTATACTGGGAACACTCAACAAGACCCACTGTATACCAGGAACAATGCACATGACTTGAAATATACCGGGAATATCCCACAAGACGTACTGTATGCTAGGGTCACCCCACAAGACCTGCCATGTACCAGGAGTACCCATAAGACCTGCCGTATTCTGGAAACATCCCACAAGACCTGGTGTATACTGGGAACACTCCACAAGACCCGTTGTATACTGTGACCTCCCCACAAGACCTTCCTTATACTGGGAACACTCTACAAGACCTTCCTTATACTGGGAACACTCTACAAGACCTGCTGAATACTGGGAACACTGTAAAGACTGGTCATTTTAGAGGTGACCCTTTCATCTTGTCTCTCAGATCCTTACATTTGACCATTTTTCTTATCTTCAACTTCAAGAACCGACTATTTTACTTGCTGCCCAATGTATCCTAACCCTGACAGGCGCACCTTCACTAAGTAATCAATGTTCTTCACTTCACCTGTCGATGGTTTTAATGTTTTGGCAGATCAGTGTACATACATTTTTTGTTTTATAATTACTTTCGACCAATTTATTGGTTATTTTTCCTCTTCCCATTAATCAGTGATTTTGTGTTCTGCAAATCTTGAATATCTTAGCAGCGCGGGACACTTTTTTCGACAGACCCTTGTCCTTTATAATCAGGCCATTTGTGCATTCTGAGGCTGCTCATTAAAATGACCTCGCTGTGTACAGTAATTTGTTGCTTAATGTAACTTTCTTTTCGGGTCACTTTGCCATTGATTTAGCCAAATACGTTTTGCACTTTTCTAAAACAGAAAAACCAGCAGGGATTTAATTATGGTGCGTAACCCGTTCTTTTTATAAATTGTGTAACCTCGAAAATAACGCGGCCCTGTAATGCGTTTGCTATATGTGTGCTGGACCAGAAATGTGCATTTAGCAGACAACCCACACGGATAAAGAACGCTGTGTGTGAAGGTGGTTGTCAGACACTGAAATGTAAAGCCCATTCTGTGCATTATGTATGAAGAATGATAAAAGGGGCTTGAATTTTTGTTTAGAAGAAGCAAAGTTTCTAATAAAAATATTATGCTGATATCCCTAAAACTCAACAAAGTATATGACTAACGAGCTTCAGTGTTAAATCCTACCAAAGATTTACATGTATAAATTCTGTTCCAAAATATAAAATAGATCTGTGAACATTTAACTCTTGATATTGATGTCTGGGAAGGAAGAAAATGGGCAAAAGAAAAGATCCAAGCAACTTTAATAATAGCCAAATTGTGATATGTTGGTCAAAGCTTCTCTATATCAACAAGTCTTTTGGATTATTACTGGTATACAGCGTGTCTTGTGGGGTGCTCTTAGCATTAGGAAGGTCTTGTAGGGTATTCCTTTGTACGGAAGGTCTTGTAGAGTGTCGCCGATCTATGGAAGGCTTTATAAGGTGTTTTTGGTATATTGCAGATGTTCTTGGCTGCTCCCATTATAAAGCCGGTTTAATATGGTGTTCCTGATATAAAGCAGGGCTTGTGTAGTGTTCTCAATATACGACTGGTCTTGTGGGGTGTTACCGGTACACGACAGGTCTTTTGGAGTTTTACCAGTATATGGCAGGTCTTGTGGTGTGTTATCGGTATACGGAATGTCTTGTGAGGTGTAACAATCTATGAAAGGTATTGTGGGGTGTTACCGGTATAAGGCAAGTCTTGTGGGGTGTTACTGGTATACAGAAGGTATTGTGAGGTGTTCCCAGTATATGGCAGGTCTTTTGGGATCTTATCTATATACTACAGGTGTTGTTGAGCGTTGATGATATATGGCAGGTTTTGTGGGGTAAGGAAGGGCTTATGGTATATTCCAGCTTTTTCGGGGTGTTCATGGTATATGACAGGTCTTTTGGAGTGTTCTCATTATAAGACAGGTGTTGTGGGGTGTTACTGGTATATGGAAGGTCTTGTGGGGGTGTTCATCATATACAGCTGGTCTTGTGTGTTGTTCTTGGTGTATGGCGGGTCTTCTGGAATGTTTTTTGCATGCGGATCGTTTTGTGGGGTGTCTTTTGGTATAAGATGTGTCTTATGGCAAGTTCACAGTTTACATAGGGATTTTGGGTTGTTCCCGTTATATGGCAGGTCATTTGGGTCTTTTCAATATACTGTATCATAAGTGTTGTGGGGTGTAAATGGTTAAACGGCATGTCTTGTGGGGTGTTACTGGTATATGGAAGGTCTTGTGGGGTGTTCCGGGTATACATGACATTTTTGAGGTGTTCCTGATATATGAAAGGTCTTTTGGGGTGTTTTCAATACAAGACAGCTGTTGTGAGGTGTTACTGTATATGGAAAGTCTTGTTGGGTGTTCTTGGTATGCAGATGGTCTTGTGAGGTGTTTCTGGTGTAAGAAAGATCATAATATAGGTTTCTGGGTTATGGCAGGTCTTGTGAGGTGTTCCCACTTTATGGCAGGACTTTTGTTGGCCTTCTCTGTATATGGGCAATATCGTGGGGTGTTCCTGGTATACATTACATTCTGTGGGGTGTTTCAGGTCTGGAGTGATAATTCCTTAGTGCCCATGATGGGGTGCCAAGACAGGTCTCAGACATGATGCTTTACAAGAGACCAAAGATCTCTAATGCTGTAGGAAGATGCCAATATTTTCCTTGGCACTTGTTGGAGATCGGGGCATTAGAGCTGTTACAGATTCATGCCAGTTCTGCATTTTTGTCACAGACGTCTTTCTATCTATGTAGAGGCTGTGTTGCCATTTTATGTTTTTCTATATATTTTACCTTGCTTTTCACTTTTCTCCATTTCTTCCCCATAATCACTGATGCTTCTAAATACCAAGTCTTTCGAGACAGCCTAAAACTAATTAATCAACTTTGCAAACTGCACAGATTCCTCCAAGTCGAAGCTGCAGACGTAACTACCTTGGGAGTCATTTTCTTGCTTTTTTTTCATGCATTTTCCTTATCTAATTATTGTACATCTAAATAAAGGTTTTTACTCCTACAAGGCTTGATTAATTGGATATGTATTTCTCTATCAGGTCAGTAATCACCAAAGGATGGATGACAAGCTTCAAAAATCAAGAAAGACTCGGTGTAAAGAAATGCAATTACTTTACAATTAAAAGATCTCCTGACATATATGACACATTAGTCGGAAATTAAATTTGTTATTAAGCAAAATAATTAAAATAAATCAATGTTTCCAGAAATGCTTTAATGAAATGTTTGAGCGGCGGAGATTTTGCAGATGGAATGAATGATGGCTCCTCTGCAGGTTTCATGCACAGAATCGCTAAGTGATATCTAATCTATAGAAAACAAAACCTGCATCTTAAATATTTAAAATGAATATGATGAGGAAATTTAATTAAAGGAACTTGCTTTAATTCATATAAGATGTTGCAGGTTCCATTATTGCAATTGTACCAAATAATCAATATGAATTACTGATTATGTGAGCGCTGCAACATGTATATTCATCAATCAGAGCAGACGGAATTGTCGTATCAAAGCCCGACCTTTCTGTTATACCGAACCATGTCATGCCCAAGAATGTGAGCTTCCATCTACTCAAAGATTTTTTTCAGGAACTGAGCTAAAAAAGTATTTTATTTAGATACAAAATGCATTTACACCAAAGAATATTACTGGGATCGATGACTAAAGATGAGAAGGTAGAAAATAGTTGGAATAAAATCTGCCCAAATCAAACGTTTCTCCATTACCTTTTATTACTTCTAGAGAAGTCTCCATTTCTTATGTCCTTATACTCCATTTTGTATGATTTTAGCTAACTATGTTGCTTACTTTACACGCCTCAGCACTGAAATTGCAACTCCAAAAAGGAAACATAATGAAATTCTGGAAATCATAAAATTCTGATCTGCGGGTGATGAAAAAAATGGAAGCAAAATTTTCTAAAAAAAAATCCTCGATTTCTTCAGTCTGGAGTCTGAGCCTCATTAGAGATCCTGGCACCTCCAGCCTCAGATGCTGTCATTGAGGTTTTTAATGGTCGTCTAGGGAAGCTTCTGCCATTGATCTTAGGCAAATCATCAAGATCCGCTGCTGGCAGCTTCCGTGTAATCACCTACCAATGACGTCCAAAATGTGCTCGGTGCAGACAAATCTGGAGATGCTGCAGGAACAGGAGCAGTTTTAGGCCACGCAAACTCTCACAGTAGTGCGAGGAACATGCAACCTGGAGACGTCATGTGGAAAAAAGCTCCTGAGACAGTTATTTGCATATCATTAACTTTTTTTTGACCTAGTGATTTTTATAAATCCACAGTTTTTCAATCTTACTGTTGCAATTTCAATGTTTGGAAGCGTATCATTGTAATAATGCCGAGACTCTTAAACTTCTGAGAAACTGGTGATGGTCAAGGATATATCTACACCTGCAAAAATTAATTGGGCTCTGTCTGAAGGCATGTTTGCATAGGATTTTTGGACACACATAAAAAAAGCAAATTCAGCAATTAAAGTGTTATTAATTTAGGGGTTACATACAAAATACAGATATAATTTACAGGAAACTAACAATGATAGACAGCTCATAGAATCCCACGGCTTGCAGTATCACCTCTACGC
>VIAB01002615.1:73191-94722 GCA_009801035.1 Oophaga pumilio | reverse complement strand
ACTATCCTTCTCACCAGACAGCGAGGACAGATAATTAGGCACCAGTATCCTTCCCACCAAAATGTTTAAGGTTTTTTCCACTATAATGTAAATAACGCTTCCTCATTGTAAAACAGAAAAGCCATATAACATTCTTATAAACTTTGGGCATTAATTCCCCAACCGTGTCAAGATCTCTGCTTTCAGTCAGTGAAGGGAAACACTTCTGCTTATATCCAGAGGCTGTGAACCTGTCCAACAAAGATCTGGAGCTGTCATGATCAGGTGACAAGTAATCAGGACAATCGCCATACCATCATATAGGATTGTGAACACAGAGAAATGCGAAAAAAATGAAAAATAGTGCTGTCTGCTCACTACCGCGGCATGGGGTCTGTTTTTTATACAGCCATGACAGCAAACAGATCCACATACAAGTTAAAATTTCAGCATGTTTAAGAGCAAAAATACAGAAACTCCGGAAAGAACGCTAAAAGGCTAAAAATTAGAATGAGGAAGCATACAGACATATTATAGATCCTGAAAACGCCTTTAAAAGGGGTACACCACGAATGCTAAAAATAAAAAATAGCCAAAGGCAGAAAATGGGTTAAAAAAATAAAACAAAATGACAAGAAAAAGCAATATACTCATCTTCTCAATTACCCACCGCTGCAATTCTGCTAGCTCCCGCCGGTCTCGTCTTCTTTCCTGCAGCAATCATGTATTAAGTGACCGCTCAGGCCAATCACTGGCGTTCACGTCATCGCTGAGGTCAGTGACTGGTTGCAGTGGTCACATGAAGGACAGCAGCAGTTTTTTGTGTAAGCCCAATAGCTCCCTTATTGTTTAGTGGTTATCTTTTTTCCGGTTGTGCCTCCATAGACCTGGATTTGTATTTTTTCCCCGTATTCTACAGTAATTCTATCTTTCAACCCAATTGCACAATTAAACATCTCAATGTCAGTATTCACCATTGTTCTTCTGCCAAACCCATGCCGAAGAGGAGCAAAATCGTGATCAAACAATGGTTCAAGAAGGAACCCGAGTAACCCCGACCCCTCTAATAAAGTCCGATATTTTCCCCAGATCATTGTGCAGTGTCAGAAGTCTACGCGACCTCTCTCTACGGAATATTCTCATCGTGAAAAACGAGATGCCGGGATTGTCAGGCTCTTCTAAACAAATCAAAGAAAATATCTTCGGAGCCGACTATTGTACAAGAGCAACAAGAAGCCTGGATCCCTTCAAAGATGGACGTACGCTACAGTACTAAGGGTGCTGTATGGTGAGAAGTACATGTACAGCACATCCCCCGTGGATCACAACGGAGCAGCTCCGGCACATAATCAGATTAAGGAGTCACCAAGGGAATTAAAATCTTTCATCAGATTAACATTTTAAGCAGAGGGTAAAACAATGTTCCACTGCCGATTAGTCACCTAGTTATAGATGAGAAGCTATTAACTGATTGAGACACCTTCAGTATTCCTCCAGAACAACATGCACACTTGGCGAGGCCAAGCATTCCTGGGATCTCACTGTGGACATTCCTAAAGGCAGCTTCTCCTCTGACACCAAAAGGACAAGGCCTTCCAACTCAACATGCCCAAAACATCAGATAGTCCTACAGAGGGCTGAGACGACTTATCTAATGTCTGTGGAGGCCTTAAAGGGAATCTGCCAGTAGGATCAACCCTCCTAACCATCTATATGGGCATGTAGGTCATAGAAAGTTGAACAAAATTATAACTTGATATCTGCAATCTGATGTCTTATGCCCGAGAAATCCACAGTTTTCCTAATATGTAAATGAGCTGTTAAGATCTATGGGCGAGACTCAGATCTCCTTGAGAATCGGCCTCCAGAGCTTATTTTACATATAAGGGGGCTTTACCAGCGTTAGACATGTAATGACTGACAATCTGCTCTCATGCTCTATATGTCTCACAACGGTAAGGTTTCTGGAGGCAGATTCTCAGGGAGAGCCATGTCCCACCCATAGATCTGAATAGCTCATTTACATAATTAGAAAAATCTGTATTGCTCCGGAATAAGACATCCGATTGCAGATATCAAGGTATCATTTTATTCAACTTCTTATGACCTACAAGCCCATATAGACGGCTTAGGAGGGTTGATCCTACCGGCAGATCCCCTTTAAGACCTCCAAACACATTAGATAAGTCATCTCAGCCCTCTGTAGGACCATCTGATGTTGGTGACGGATGGCCTGGTTCTTTTGGTGTTAGAAGATAAGCTGTCTCTAGAAATGTCCACAGTGAGATCTCAGGAATGCTCAGCCTTGTCCATGAAGACGGCTTAAGACGGTTGATCCTACTGACGGACTCCCTTTAAGGAATTTTGGTTTTCTTTAAAACAAAAAACCAATAACTCATTAAAGAGGATTTCCCAAAATCTGAAGTTATCCCCCATCTGCAGGATTGTGGATACCTTGCTGATTGCTGGGGGTCTGACCTCTATGACGTGCAACAACGCAGAGAACGGGCCTTCAGAACCAGATTAGCGGATCCTGTAGAGCGGAGATGAGCTTCTTGACCTGAGCTCCTTTCATCTCTTTATGGGACTGCCGGAAAAAGCCAAGCGCTGTCCCAAGCAGTCACATCTCCACTCCATACAAGACGGGGCTATGAAGAATCCCATTATCGTGGTTCCAAAGCCTCATTACGGAGATCGGACCCTCAGCGATCATCAATTTATCAAACTTGTGATTTTGGGAAAAAACCTTAAAGGAAAACAGCCAGCTTTTCATCGCGGTGTTCCAACAGTCATAACTTTATTTCATCACGCTTATGCTAAAGCTGGTAATATATGTTACATAATGGGAGTATAGAGATCCGCAGAAGGAACGTTGTTTTTTTTTCTGCCCTTGTAATATGTAACATCCCTGTGATGAAAACCATAAAGCAATCCCTAGAGAATTAGACAAATTCTGTCCGGCCCTTTAAATATCAGATGTCGTAAATGGCCCGAAAAGGTAAATGGGCGATCACAAAATGAAAACTAATCCCTTCCACTTCCGCTGTAGAGCCCATTCTTTGTCAGCTGTGGATTGTGACTGTTGCCATCGGATCCGGTGAACTTTTGTGAGAACTAAATACTGTTTATGCTGCACGACCAAGCAAATATTGACTCTGGCCCTGCACAGCGTCCACATTAACAGTGCCACGAGCTGGCACCATCTGTCTACCGAGGCTCACCGCCGGATGTGACTGTATGGTGTGGAGAATACCCGAGTGATGAGACCTCATCCATACAGGTCAGGTAACAGGCGCAGGCTAAGATAAGATATTGCACTGGCTTATAAAAAATAACAGACAACCAGAGATGGCAATTTTTTTTTTTTTTTAAAGATTTTAGGGAAAACGCGTTTTGTTTTTTGTTTTTATAAAAAAAAAAACATTAATGGGGTTGTCAACTACTCGGACAACCCCTTCTCAATCCTCCAGTCTCCTCCCCAGTAAAATAATAACACCTACACTGATCTCCGATGCCGTTCCAGTGGTGTTGGCACTGGCTCTCCCGGGGATTGCGTGACATTATGTCACGCAAGCCCTGCTGCCAATCAGTGCTGGCTTCACCCTCTCTTCATACAGACGTAATTGACATCAGAAAGAAGGGAGAGCAGCTGCATCGATCACTTAGTGCAGATGTCAATCACGTCGGTAGAAGGGTAGAGTGGCGACAGGGATCACGTGACATACCACAGTCATGTGATCGCCAGGAAAGTCAGTGCCGAAACAGCTGGAACGGCGCCGACACCGGAGGAGAGTATAAGTGTTATTATTTTACTGGGAGGAAACGTAGGGATTCAGAAGGTGTTGTGTAAGTAGCGCATAATTTAAAAACTACTTAACTTGTTTTATTCCTGTTATTTTTCTTACAAATACATAAAGAATTTGTCGATTGTGTGCTGCCATTCCTCGTCAACAGGGGGTGTCACTACATTGTCTCAGACAGTCAGCACTGATTGGGTAGTGTCAGACAGGACTCTTTATGGGGGGTGGTCTCAACTCCCTTAGGAGCACCTCCAGGCTTCCTGTCTACTGAGGAGGCGGTGTGCTCTTGCTTGATTGACAGTTAGATCCAGCGGCATGAACGGTGCAGTAAGCAGAGGTGTTGGAAGAACGTAGGGGAAACTGAAGCGAGCCACATCCTGTGATCCCGTCTGCTTCAGAGCAGCGCTTACAAGCTTTATTAGAAAGAGCTTGTAAGAACTGTACTACTTACTTAAAAGATTCATCTGATAGGCAATAAAATTGTTGTTTAATATCCTGTTTAGACCGGCTGACCACACTTCGATTGTTAAAACGATTGTTCTGTGCACGTCGAGTATCATTGCTCTCGACAGTACATGTTCAGTTTATAAAGGGCAATGTGCTATGGGGAACGAGGAATTTTTAAAAATCATTTCACCAGACGAGTGAGCATTTTACTCATTCATCAGGTCGATGATCGCACTGTTTTAACAAGGCAATAAGTGGGAAATCATATTCCTAGGACCGCTTGTGTGTGTGGTGGGGGGTAATCCGACTAGCACAGAGATGTCCTACAGATTAAAAATGGAACGTTACATAAGATTCCAGCCAAAAGTGACAGTGATCTCTACAGGCCATAGATGGTACTACACCAATTAAAAAAAAATTAGACACGTGACATTTCGAGACAACAGGAGGAGCTGTACAAAAGTCTCCTCTTGGGTCCTTTAAAGGCATAAATGCAATGTTTGCCTTGGCCCTATTTACGCCACTAACAAGAATTGTAGGCAAACAAAAGCCATTTCAGAAGCGACACAATAAAAGGCTGGAAACTTCGGGGATTGCTTTGGCCATTATCTGCTCTGATCGGGCTCAGCGCATGATTGCCTAACAGAATATTGTTATTGGGTAACTATAGACACGGAGCACACACCCAGGGCAAACTTTACAGCCCGCCACCTACGTTATCACCACAATACAGGTCTCCTGACGAGCCCGCACTTCAGACTTCCAGAACAAAAAAAAAGGCTATTGTAATTAAAGGGGAAGTAACTAAACGAGTGCAAACGTTAAAAATAGAATATAGAATGTGAATAGAAAGGTAGCAGAGTTGGGTGAAACTAGAATGTAGCAGAGCTGAGTATGTCATTCAGCACAGATCACTGAAGTCCTGCAGGACTTCCCTTTACTCCCATTTCACCATAAGAAGTCTTAGATGGTGTACACACTGCATTTACACACCCACCTTGCTTGCCAGAGCCGGTATGTCACTCTCCGCAAGGAGATACGTTACCTCCTAGCCAAATCAGTTCTCATGCTTTGCACTGATGAGGAGCAACACGGCGAAACACGTGTCTGCAAATTGAGATTCCGATGTGGATCTTGTCCCGAGTCACATTTCAAGGCCAGTTAAAGGGTCGATAGTGACTTGTAGGATTGCGACTTCTGATAGGTGGCGCTATAAAGTTCAAGTCCTCGTCTTCAAGAAGAAAATTTACAACTTCTCGTAGAGGAGTGAAACGATTAAGTCCATGGACCAAACCGAGCTAATTATAGAGTGTACACATTTTCGTCCACGTGCGAAAGAAAAGTGCATGACTGACAGTCGGGATTGATAGAGGTGAAGCAATTGAAACCAGTTGTTAGTCACTGACTAGTAAACGTGATGGAAGGATTATACAAAGTTATGCAATTCTGTAGCATTCCTCCCGCCGAGTATGGTGCATGGTACGTGTTACTGTTACACCCCATTGCACAAAGGATTGGACTGGCCATCAAACCAATATACTGGATCCTGACGGTCAGCGATCAGGCTTTCCCTCCATAGATATGGCCTTTTAGTAGGTTTGGGTGTCATCATGAATGATCAGCATGAATGGGTCATCCCACAAACAACATTTATCACCTATTTATAGGAAAGGTAATAAAAGTTCACTGGTGGTTTAACCACTTGAGCCCCTCCACCGATGAGGAGAACAGGTGATCTTGGCTCTATTCACTTTGTATCTAAGGGACCAGCATTGTGCACGAGTTATCACCATTCCCATAAACCGTGAACAGAAAGGTGGTCACGCTTGTGCACCAACAATCCATTTACACGAGGAACACAGGTTCTACGTTCTTGCAATGCTGGTCACACACTATTAAGTCAATCAGTGAAAATTAGCGATGATCGCAAGTGCTCGTTGCTTCAGTTTGCCGAGGGTGTCGGGTACGCATAGAGTATCGCGGGTGCTCGAGTGAGAATTTCGCATCCCGACGGCCAAATGTTTCGTGGCTGTTAGACAACCAAAAAACATGCGGGGATTGCCAGTATATGCCGCTGCCAATGGCACTGCCAGTGAATGGCTGGGACGCGAACATCTCACTCGAGCACCCGCGATACTCTGTGCTTACCCGAGCACTCTAGGCAAACTCAAGTAACAAGTACATGCGGTCATCACTAGTCAACATCTTTCTGCTGCCACTGGTTCACGGCAATAACCTAAGGATATTCTTTGCCTATCAATGCCCATTTTAGATATTTACTTGTCCATTAACATTCAGTTTCAAAGGAATTACGAGAAAATATTCTACAATGAATGTTTAGGAGAACTTCAAAATATGATCATAATGCTTAGGGCCAGATGAAGAGGGTCCGACCAGAACGTCCTGTCTTCTGTTCAGGTCCTCCGTCTCGTGATTTCTCTTACTGCATCCCTCTTGTTTTTCATTTTCTCTGTTATTTTCTGGTAAAGATTACAAAATGTTCCTATTTCCAACATTAATCTTTAAAAAATATGACATTTGTGGAGGTTTGATAAAAGGAAGAGATTTCCTAATCGTCTGATCGATGGCACGGAAAGGTCCAAGTTCTGGTATACAATTCACTCACATAAAAACAAATCCGTAAATGAAGCTCTTTGTATTAAAGGGCCTTGCACAAGATTTATTGCAGATTTTCTGAAATTGCACACGAGTCACCAGCCATGATGTATCCAGCTTCCCACAGCTCAATGAAAGGACACATCATAAGTTTGGATAAGAAAATAAGAAAGACGCTTCTGCTCCAAAAGCCATCAGAAGAAGAAAACTATTATTTTCTACTTTCGTTCCTCTGGGAAAACTGCAACTCATGGACTGTATTTGATATTGTAAATCTACAAATTACTTTATCTAAAAAAGTTGTTGTCTTAAGGTACTGCCACACTACTCGATCCCGCTAACGATCTCGTTAGCGTCGCATACTAATGAGATCGCTAGCGGGATCGTTTTAATATCGCTAGTGTGGGCCACATTTAGCGATATAGCTAACGACGCTATCGCCGTTAGCGATCTTCTTAACGACTTTAGCGGTACAAAAGTACCGCTAAATCGCTAAGAAAAGGTGCCACACTAGCGATATATACTTACCCAGCGGGAGCGCCGACGAGAAAAAAGGGTCCGGAACGATTCCAGCGACGAGCGAGATCACAGCAGGAAGCTCGTCGCTGGCAGCTGCCGCACACAGCAACATCGCTAACGGGATCGCTAAATAGTGACGTTTTTTAGCGATCCCGTTAGCGATGTTGTTTAGTGTGGCATACCCTTTACTCCGAGAAATCCCACCAAATTCCAATACAGTGTGTCTCCAATCTTTGTTGTCCACTGCCTGTTGTTAAGCGTAATCCGTCTATAGCAGCAGAGAAGCAGAAATGGGGAAGGAGTTTTTGCCTCTGTTCTCCGGTGTGTTAAATGGTATACAGGTATAACAGAGGGGTGTACCATCGGTTCTCCTCTGCTCTCCGGGAGTGTTAGATGGTATATAGGTATAACAGAGTTGTGTTATCGGTTCAGGGTAGACATTGGACCATAATGGTAGGAGCAATGTATGCTGGCAACATAGGAAAAAATAAATATTACAATTATTGCCAAAATTGGTGGGTTGGTCAACTTTTAGTGTGTATGGGTAGTTTACGTCTTGGGAAAAGGCTGATCTCCAGAAAATAATCAGTTTTTTCCTTGTTCCCAACTGATCTTCCAAGAAGAGGAGACAAATTGGATTTCTTCATCGGAGGTTCACTTTACTGTTAAACCATGTTTGGAGCCATTTTTTAGATATTGACTTAACACACTTAATTGCTCATGGTCCCGTAGTTGGCAATGTTTCAACACAGAAGTGACCCTAAAGTGCACGGCACACAAGGAAAATGCTGATGTGGATATTAACATTAACCTCAGGTTACACTCGTATAGTAATTATTAACTAGTGATTGTATGTCGCTGAACAAGGAGGAGGTCAAAAATTATCTGTTTGTGTTTAATGGATCCATATGACCACACCCAGATCCATACTGTACCTCTAAATTTACTGAAGAGGAATGGCAGAATTGCCACACTTTCTGTCTGCAGTTCCCTGCCAGGTAGCCGGGAGCGCCATTGTGCAGGGAGCACCTGTTAATTCAGCACTATGAACCCTTCTATGTCAGGATCGGTGGGGGTCTCGGAGGTCAGAAAACTACCGGTCAAAGTAATGGCAAGACGTAAGGCACAATATAATAAAATATGAACATGCTAATACATTGCACATGCACATTTACACAATAAGCTGGCATAAACATAGTACTCACAAATGAATATAAAACACACACATTCCCATAACACATGGATATACACCGTATTAATTTTATGATGTGCTTATCTAGACGACCAGATGATTTTTCTTGTTCGTTCATTCATATTTCTATCAGCCACACCTTATTTTTACGGAAGCTTCGCTATATGGCAATGTGCACATGTTGAGTATTCACAGAAGATTTTTCTGCAGAAAAAAAAAAAGTGTCGGCAGGAAAAGCGCTGGGTAAAAATACGTATGCTTCTGATGCATTTTTTTAACCCATTCATTTCAATGATTGAAAAACGCTGAAAAAAAAAACTGAATTGACACTCTTATGACTCAAATCTGCAAGGAAAAAAATAGGCATGCGCAGGAGATTTCAGAAATGCTGCTTTTTCCAAGCCAAAAAAGTGAACAATCCCTATGAAGTCTTGTTTTTTGTGAAACGAGATGTAATTTTTTTCAAGTGCCTTTTTGCTAAACAGGTAAGCAAAAGTTTTAATTGCATTACCTTTTTTTATGGATTTCATAAAAAATAAAACAATATCGTCATTTTTTTTTTACACCATAAACTTTTCACTGTATTGAAAAAGGGTTTACATTTATGGGTATGTCAAATATGTCCATGTTACTTATTAGTTTGTGACATTTTTAAAAATTGTATTAAATAATATGATTTTTGTAATTGCTTCTCATTATATTTTTAGTAATTTTGAAACACAAAATAATAAAAACAACTCTTGACTTATTTTACTCCTAATATACGGGTATATAGAGGTGTATCTCTATGTACCAGTACAATATGCCTGTAATGAAGAAGAATATCATTTATCATGTGTACATGGGGAGAGACCTGTCAGTCAACTGGAGAAGGGCGGGGCAAAGCCGGCTGCATGAATTTGATGACCGAGGAGATGCAGTGGGCCTTTCCGCCAACATCCAGAGTCCGAGAAAGAGAATCTATACAGGTAAAAACTGAAAATGATCACAGCAATATCTGAGTGCATCATGACTGGGACCCCCACAGGCCTTTGTGTGGCTACACAAGCAGCGCGTCTACCCTCAAATTGAGGGGTTTTTTTATCGCAGTAATAACATTTTCAAGAAAAAATAATAAATATGTATCTGCAATGGGTTCTTTTAACCAAAAGAACTGTGGTTCCTGGATGGTAAGGTCAAGCGTGACCTCCGAATAAAAACTCATTGGGTTTGGTTTCTGGGCAAAAGTCACATCATGGTTGCGTTAGGTCGCGTGCGACAATGTGACCACACTGACGGGGATTAGATACAATGTGGCAATTGTGATCTTCAAGAAATTTCGGCTCCTGAGAAGCCTCATCCTAAAACTTGCAGTGAATAAATTGCAAAAATAACTTGCCTATTGTTAATGATTGCACGGTTCTAAAGATCAGGTGACTGTGTTGAGCTTTCCGGGGTGATTTACAATCTTGGCCGGCTGCTTGTCACATATCTTGGCTCATCTCACTAGAGATACCGGTTTTGTACCCGAGGTTTCCTCTTCTGCTCGATTTAAGAATTTAATTTCGGCAGCAGAAAGGCAACGTCGATCACCGAATGTCACGGAGAGTTCTCATGCTTCGCTACGGAGAGATCAGCCCTAAGACGCTGATTCATCTACTTGTAGGCACGGGAACAATCCCTTGTTTATTCGTGCATTAAGAAATGATAGGTTACGTTACATTTCACCGTGCAAGAATATTCAATAATGGAGAGTGCTGACTACACGTCGATATCCAACTATTAGATACTAAACAATTACGGCACAAAAATTCTTTCATAAAAAAAATAATAATTCCACGGAGCTATATTATACCCTAAATTAGTTTTATCTTTCTAAACAGTTTTTCGTTAAACCATGGATCATTTCTAGAGATGAGCAAGCGCTCTTGGATACGGTGTTATTCGACCATGCTCTTGTACTAACCGAGTGTCTTCGGCGTGCTCGAAAAATATGATCAAGTCCCCGTGGCTCCATGTTGTGGCTGTTCGACAGCTGCAACACATGCAGGGATATCCTGTTTGTTAGGCAATCCATGCATGTGTTGCGGCTGTCGAAGAGCTGAGACATTCAGCCGCGGGGACTCGATCATAATATAAGAGCACGCCGAAGACACTCGGTTAGCACCCGAGCATGCTCAGATGACACCTTATCCCAGAAGGCTCGCTCGTCACTAATCATTTCCTTTATACTTCACAAATACTTGTACTTTGTGTTGGTATATCACATAAAATCCCATAAAATTTATGGGTGTAATGTGAACAAATGTGGAAAAGTTCATGGGTATGAATACTTTTTTGAGGCACTATATATGTATGTTATATAGGATTATGTATACATACCTAACACACATATATATATATCTATCTATCTATCTATATATATCATAATTGGATTTTGTATGCATCTCCAGCCATCATTACATCTAATTTTGCTCCACCATTCACCAATTATATCTTTTATGTTTAAGGATCAAGCACAATAAAGAACCTTAATCGCACGTTAATTCACTTTTCTTTCATGTAGAGAATCACAAAAGCAGATGATGAAGTTGCACTGAGCCTCCAGAGTAAGCCTGCCGGTGTGTAGATGCTTCTATGTAATCCTTCTATAGAAGGATCAGTCGTTATGCCGGACGTCCATAGCTCGGGGCAGCGGAGGTTGAGGTGTTTGTTGAGGGCAGAAATGGGCTCATGTTTCGTGGTCTTTGTTTGCAAACTACATCTGGTCAATGGCTGCTTTCGGTAAGCCGCTATCCCCTATCCATGGCCGCCCGCCGCTCCTTTACACCAGTGTTGGGATTGATCACGGGGCGTTCCTATTCCTCTTGTCAAATAGATGTGCCCCTACTAGGGCTGCACGGAAACACTGAAAATGGCATCCACACATTGCAACATTGCGTGAAATGATTTCCTATGGTGCTGTGACCCGCGCGTGATGCTTCCCGTAGACTTCGATGCCCCTTGTCTGAAACTTGACTTCTGTTTTTGTCGCGCAACTGTTCTGAAAATTGCTGTTGCGCGACATGTCGCCATTTCGTCCTAGCCCGCCTCTGACACTAGGATCACCCCCCCAAACAGGTAACACCCACTTGACTATTTATATTTTATATCTATATTTCTCCTGTTTCCATAACATCGGAAAGACAAAAAAATCCCGTCTTTTTCACAATGAGGGAGCCGGCCATGCCAGCTAGACGCCTGTGCCGCTACCAAGACATGTAGTCCCATGGACTATGCTAGGAAGAGCTGAATTTTTGTTCGTCACCCATTTTGACAGTTTTATTTTGTAACGAAAAAGTTTGATAACTTTTAGTTTTTACTTTATACATGGAAGTCTGCTACGATTTCAGCTCCGATCTATGGGTGACATCGGACGAGTAGACAGAAATTCGGGGTGACGCTGTAAAGTAAAACTGCCGGTAGCAGTAATAGTGGTGGTGGTCTGGGCACCCAGGTCATCAGATACACGTCCGTATTTTACAGCTCTATTTTAGGTTCAATAAACAAACAAGGCACAAATCGCTTCATTGATAAGGTCTCATTGGTTATGCTCCATTTCTGGCTTTGGCTTTCAGCCGCTCACGCAGAATATGGAAGTGTGAATGAGGCTTAAGTGAAATGTGCCCAGAGTCGTCTATCAGGAGGACACTACCTGAATGGCGTCATTTCCGCATTATGATCACTATCAGATCTCATACCCGTCTCTTCCTCTTTGCCGTCTATGGACTGATTGTAACTTCTCTGTAGATGACGTATTTCCCAATAACAGACATTGGGCCCTTTCTTTTGTGATATTACTTCACAGAATTTATCGACCTGTCAACTATCTATCAATGTGCACTTAAATCTGTCACCAGGTTCCTGCTCCCCCATCGGAAAGCGGCATGTTGGGACTAATTCCAGTGATGCATCATTTACTGGGCTATTTGCTGTAGCTTTGCTAAAAATCACTTTCATCTGCTGCAGATGCTGAGCTTTGTATGACCCCACCCACATCACTGATTGTACTGTGCATAGGCAGAAACCTGCAAATCAGTGGTGTGGGTGGGGTTGTACAGAGAATGGTAGATCTGAGGGAGATAAAACAGTGATTTTATCAAAACTGCAGCAAGTAGCCAGTAAGTGACACATCGCTGGAATCCAGGTCTCTGCCCTTTCAATATGCTGTTCACAAATGGGTTTGAAAACAATCTGGTAATAAAAAAACCTTTAAAAGGAGTTGTCTCCAGAAAAAAAAGGTTAGTACAGAAGGTTGAAAGGTGATCTCATGGCTATGGGTTCGGCCTCTCTTACCTCTACAGGAAGCCGCTCCAGGCCATACATACAATCCGCAGCGGCTGAATCACAACATACAGGGTCCATTTCTCTGACTGCTCAAAATACATAACCTTGGATGTTATTTTTTTCCTCCATCTGATAAAAGTCCGGCTCTTTAAGTCTGACTAACAACCCAGCACACAGATACACGGCCTCCTAATGTTTGCGCTGTTCTGTTTGCTCCCAGCCACACCTTAAACCAGAACAGTACTTAGGAGTTATAATCGTATGATCAGATTCACTTCTAGAAATTCTACCGGGGATTGAAGGGAACCGGACAACAATTATGAACACCCTAAAACAGACCAGGGCAAAGTGCGGCCCCCCCAGGTCACACCCGGCCTTCTCGCTGTTCCAGTCCAGCCTGCGGACTGACGCGGCCGAAGGGATGAAAACGCTGGTCTACAAATCGCACCATGCAGCCAGCCTTCCCCGCCCGGCGTCCCAATTTCACCACCATTTGCATCCTCAGGATGCAAACAGAGATGTGGAGGAGGGGTCCGCCGACAAGGGGGTTATCGGCATACTCAATTTTGCAGAATCAATTTCAGTCTATTGGTTCGCCCCCAACAACAGTCATAGTCTCTAATGTGGCCCCTTGGTAAAATGAATTGCCCACCCCTGCCCTAGACCATTATATAGGAAGTAAATGGGGGGATAATGAGACATTTCAGACATAGCAGCAATAATAAAAATATGCCATTTGCAAGTTACTTTGCAAGTGTCCGCTAGGCGGGTTTTTTCTTCAGCTGGCAGGCGTCCTGTGATCTCAATTTATTACGGCTTCTGCGTCATCTGCTATTTTCGGCAAAGAGATGTCAATCGAGTCTAGATGTGGTTAATGTCGAAATCGCAGGACTCTCACCTGCTGGAAAAAAAACGCTCGGCGGACACTTGGAAATTATTTTGCATAAGTGTTTTTTTTTATACGGTATTCTTTTTAACTGTTGCTGTACATTGATAGGACATAACATGTCTTTCCAGCCCCCTATATAGTGGTTTAGGGTCATCAATATGTTGACGACTTTACTTTAAAAGGGTTTTACCCATCATGATAGCCTATTTCCATACACCTTGCCTGGACCCTTACCAAGAGCCAAAGTGCAAAGAACTGCTAACAAACAATGGCGCTAACTCTGGAGGATTGGTAATTTATTTCCATAGACATATGTAATGCAGCATAGCAAACTGTATCAAGCCTACGGAGCAAATCGTAGCAAGCCTACGGATGGGTATGGTTAGGTTTCTTCCTGGATTTGAGTTTCGAAGAGACGCAGCAGGTACAATCACCCACCAGGTCCCTTTCCGACTTACACGAACGCTATATGTGCATTGGTAAGAGTCCTCGCAAACATGACTTACCCAGATCCTTAGAGACCGGAGACACTCTGGACATTTCTCCTATCTTGGCCACTCCGTCATAATAAGCTTTTCCTGCTTGTACCATTGCTGCAAGGAAAAAAATGCAGAGTAAGTCAGACTGGATCCAAAATATAAATTCATGACCATGTTCTATGTACAAATTACTTCTAGTAATGAATCCAGAACTATTCCAGTAAGGATTCATAGATACAAACTGGCCATAATGGCAGCCACTCCGGTCAGTATCAGGTGTGCAGCCATTTTCATGGGGGCTGATAAAAGTAGCAGAAGCAGAAGGAACAAAGTCATACAGCCGAAATCAAGAAGTTGTCTGGTCGGCGCGTGGCCTCCTGCAAGGTGGGATCGACGATCCTGGAGAGGGTAGCCTCATGCTGTTCTCTTGTTAGGGCCCGGGGCAACGATCATGCTCAGTTTACAGAATATGCATGGGGAATGTTCCCGACACCTACACCAAGGGTTTATATGAGCCATTAAATTACTACTGTCAGCAAGTTGCCCGTGTTAGAGGATGCGTGGCTGACGATAGACACACCACAAGGGGACAGAATGATTGTATTAGCCATTTTGCAGTCCCCACATATGGTTTGTTCAGTCCATGTGAACGGCGACTTAGACTAGAGCTTTGCGACTACTTTGTAGCTGATGGGTTCTCATTTTTGGCTAGAAATAGGCCCAACAAAACGCCTATCTCGTGTTATGGGATAACACTACATCAAGCCATAGAATTATGATCGGTGGTGGTGGGATCCCTGCAGACCCCACAGGTCCCTTTAACCTATTGTTTCGCACAGCTAGGCCGATAGTGAGAAAACTTGTTTGATTCAAGGACATTTAGTAGATTTGATAAACTTTACATCCATACCCGGGGTAGTAAGTTATCCCCTATCCTGTGATTAAGGGGTTACTTACTAAACATTGAGGGTCTGATAACAAGGTTGGGGCTTTGGAACCCAGTTTTGCAGATTCCCATTTGGCACATTGACGACTACACCATCGAATGTCTATAGGAGTGCTGGAAACAGTCGACAGCAGCACTCCGCTCCATTAAATGCTTATGAGACTGCCGGAAATGGTGGAGGTTGAGCACACCTCCACTCTTTTCAAGATGGGGCACTGTTGAGCCCAGTTCTCTGAAAAACGTGGTTGGTTCCTCTGGCGACCAGTAATGTATCGCCTATCCAATGGATGAGGAATAACTTACCGTAATATTTTGGGAATAATCATTTAACGGCAATACCAAAAACAGCCCATAGACATTAATAAATAAAAGGCAATACAATTAATTAATAAAAAAAAATTGGGGTCCCCCTTTTTTTTTTTTTTTTTAGGATATCGCCTATAAATGTTAATATTCTCTAGATATATTAAATGGTGACTTTACAACGAGACATCTCAATGATCTGCTGAGGTTTGCTCCGCTCAGCAGTCATGTACCTGATGAGTTACAGCCCCCGCACGTGAAGCATGAAGGAGAGCAGAGGTGGGACAACTGAAGATCAACCGAACGGGCTACACCGTGAACCAGAACATCTCGAGTCTAGCCCTAAGGAAGTGAAGAACTCTTGAACACAAGGAATCTGAATGATAGGTGGGATATACAATGAGGCCCAGGCTTCAAGGATTATGTTTAAAGAAAAGAAGCCCATTCTCAAAGTTTGTATTTTACCTGGCTTCTGCCATTCTGGAGATCCATGGAGAACTCAACATTGGGGACCAGGGTAAAAAGCGGCATTTTTATCATTTTCCTGCCTTAGATTTCCAGTAGACGAGAAAAGCTGTACCATCGAGTCACAGACTCCCACACCAGTCAATGTAACCGAAACCATGGAAGAAAAGTATGTATAAGTATGTCGGGCATTGTATGGAAAAAGTGACCTTCAATGTCCGGTCAAAGGGAAACACAATGCAAAATCCAGAGTGGAAACCTCGGCACCCTCGGTGATGCTGCATTATGCATATGCTCAGATACATTACCTGCCACTAGTCCTAGCACCGAGGACCACAGGAGGGAATGCGGCCTCCGGTCCAGTCACTTTCCCAGGCTCAATCATACGATTCTTACAGCTGACATTACAATTCGTGCTGCAGCCGTAAAACATTTAACAGGCGGATAAAATGCAATAAAAAAACAAACAAAACAAAGGTCGACACACAAGCACCGGGATAATGAAAGGGAAATGTTTCCTCTTCAAATAGCACAGACACAACAGGCAGCCATTGTGGGCTATTCCTATAGTCAATCACGTGCATTGGGTTTCAAAATGACAATAGTTAATCCAATACATGTTAAAATATCCTGTTCAAAGGTGAAACAAAGAAGCCTCCAGGGAAAAAAAAAATTATAATTTTCCTATTTAAAGCTAATGCAAAACTTAAAATCTACATTCCATTCCTCTCTAGAAGAATTTTCTCATTCTGCACCAATTTTCCGGAATGCGCTACCCTGGTTGATAAGATGAATTCCTAACATCAACAGTCTGAGGCTACAGAGGTTGCTTTTTTCTTTTTTTTTAATTAAGTAGACCAGCTCCAAAATAATCCTCAAAAACATTTGGCTAACACTACCTTTTTTTCTCTACGAGAAATCTACTTGAAAAGGTTTTAGAGTTTTGTTTTTCCTGAAGACGTATTGAAAGAACGTTCGGTGGGGGGGAAAAAAAGTGAATGTCAGTTCTTTGTAGTGGATCCTGAAGGAATTTGCTCCAAAACTAGGCAATCAAAAAGAAAAAGCTGAAAAAAAAATTCCAAAAACTGGGAAAACTCAGATTTGTCAGTCTCAAAAACCTTATAGCCTTAGATGTACCCTAAAAATAAAATCCACATTTTAGGAAAGGCCATCACAATCCCTAAACCTACTTCTCACCATTCACTACTCAGAACCCAATATTAATATAAATAGATTGCATTTTCTACACCTACAGTCGGTATACGTGGGTCTACTATGAGACAAGTCGGTGGAATTGCACCCACCAAGTAAATTGCCCAAAATGCTAATCAGAGGGTAACGGATTAGCTTCCTCCATATAGCAGCCTTCCTTGCTGGTAAAGAAGGGGGTACAGTTATTCGAGCAGGCATAATTTAGCTCCGATAGGACAACCTACATGTATGTAAAAACTTTCAGATCAATGGATGAGATTTCCGAACAGATTGTCACTATGGACAAATAATACTTCTGCAATCCACAACAGCTGGAGCCGTGTGGTCAGTAATGTGATCTGTGGTCCAATCGCTGGGATAGATCCAGGCTATGGAAAGCATATTTTTGCCTCACATATATGTCTAATTTATGTAAAACCTATAATTTGTGTTTAGCACATATAATGCAAATCTGCATGCTCAAAATTTGGGAAGACATCCAGAATTACAGGTGAAAAATAAATATGGTCTGTCTAGGTGCACTGACCGATGAGACATTTACATATAACCAAGCATGGCATGCCGAGAAGTGTAGAATATGTAAACCTAGGGGACACTGCTAAGCCACATAAAGGGGCTTGTTAGAACGTAGGGAAAGGTTGCTAAACGGACATGGTGGCAGTCTAGGGTTCCCGTAAAGGACATTGGCTTTATATCCTGTAGGTCTCCCTGATGATACTGCATGATGGAGAAGCATCTGCAAGTATTACTCAGCATTGAGAACACCAGAAAAATGTGCAACGTTGAGGACCGTAGACGCAGTGGTTGGCCAAAGAAACTACGGTTCAGATAAGTCTGTTCAGAAGTGATCTTCACCAAAAAATTGTGGTCAAAAACCAGACCTTCGACATGGAAACAAGGGCAAGTGCCTCAACTATGCATGAAAACAGAGAACTGGGTGTGAATCTAGGACCGTAGATGCAGTGGTTGGCCAAAGAAACTACAGTTCAGAAAAGTCTGTCCAGAAGTGATCTTCACCAAAAAATTGCGGTCAAAAACCAGACCTTCAACATGGAAACAAGGGAAAGTGGCTCAACTATGCACAAAAACAGAGAATGGGGTGTGAATCTAGGACCGTAGATGCAGTGGTTGGCCAAGGAAACTACGGTTCAGAGAAGTCTGTCCAGAAGTGATCTTCACCAAAAAATTGCAGTCAAAAACCAGACCTTCGACATGGAAACAAGGGCAAGTGCCTCAACTATGCACAAAAACATAAAAACTGGAGTGCAGAAAAATGGCAGCAGATGATCAGGACAAAGTTAAAATGTGATATATTTGGTTATAACAAAAGGCAGCTTGTACGATGAAGGGCTGGACAGCGTTACAATAATGAGGGTCTGCAGGCATCACTGTAGCATGGTGGACGGTACTTGATAATTTGGGGCTGCATTTCAGCAAATGGAGTTGGAGATATGGTGAGTATTAATGTTTTCATCAATGCTGAGAAATAAAGGAAAATAGTTATTTTATGCAATACAATGAGGGAGACGTCTGATTGATATGGCCCCACAGAGCTCTGATCTCAACATTATGGAGAGCCTGGAGGTACATGAAGAGACAGAAGGATTCGCAAAAGCCGACATCCACAAAAGATCTGTGGTTAGTTCTCAAAGATGTTTGGAAAAACCTCATGACAAGTTCCTTCAACAACTGCGTACAAGTATCTAGTAGAAGTGATGAAGGCAAATGGTGGTCCCATATAGTCACACAGGTTGAAAAAAGACCTAGGTTCATCAAGTTCAACTTTTCTCCACCAATTAAACATTTTTGCCTCTAAATTATCCACCAGCAAGGCTATCCAGCCTGGCAAATGTCAAAAGGGCATGTAAGTCAACTACACTGTCACATCCAAACATAAACTAAGTGTGAACAGGTGCTTAACCTAGAGTCACCAACTCATATACACTCAAACAAAAAAGGCAGCACTCTGTAGCACTATAGCATGCAAACATGAAATGTGAAAAATGAATTGCATTATTGCACTAGAAATATGAAAAATTGAGAAAGCTTAGCGCATAAAATGGCCAATTTATGTGTACCTATTTATGTGTATTTATGTGACTCTAGGTTAAGCACCTGTTCACACTTAGTTTATGGTTGGATGTGATAGTCAGTTTTTTAAATTTGTATTCATTAGCCTTCTGACTGAGCACTCCGACTTTTAGCCACAGGCGTTTTTAATCACAGCAGGGCTACTACCCCTCCACAAAGATGTTGATTTCAGTCTAAAGAGAGGATTCATAGGTTCCCATACAGATGAAGACTTTAGTCTAAGTGAGGATTGGCATTAGTTAGGACCTGGAAAACGAGAAACGCCTTAACGTGGCTTCCAGGTACGCATAAATTGGCCATCTTATGCGTTAAACGTCATCAATTTTTCATATTTCCAGTGCAGTAATGCAATTCATTTTTCACATTTCATGTTTGCATGCTATAGCGCTACAGAGTTCTGCCTTTTTTGTTTAACTACACTGCTGACTCCAGAGTCCAAACTTCCTTTGGTTTTACAAAATGTACAAAAACTGTGCGCTTTGAGCGCCATGACAAGGGTTTCCACAGCCGAGCAGCTGCATGCAGCCTTACATCACCAAGCACAATGCTAAGTGCTGGATGGAGTGGTGTAAAGCCACCACCAATGGTCTCTGGAGCAGTGGAAATGTGTTCTGTGGAGTGACAATTCAGGCTTCTCTGTCTGGAATCTGTTGAGCAAGTCTGTGTTTGGCAAATGGCAGAAGAACATTACCTGTTTGATTACATGTGGCACAATGCAGAGCTGAGATACTGCTTTAGGGTTGATTTTCAGCGGTTAATCCCGGCTCATTAGTTCCAGTGAAAGGAAATCAATGCTTTGGCTTAACATCAATATGTGATGAAACGGTGCACACACACGACGGCTGCTGCCGTCCGACCCAGTAAACTGCAGGGATTTATAATTATCCCACTTCCACTTAGGAACTTGGAGCTCTCTGGCGCCCCCCTTACCCTCAGGTCAGTCAGGGAACTGCACCTAGGATAATTGGTCACCAGACGGGTCAGTTTGATGTAGTGGAGGGAGAGACAACCATTATAGGCGCTATCCACGTCGCCGAGGTCCTCCACGTAACCACCAGCAAAATTACCAAAACAGCGAAAGTGGAGAGAAGACTGAAGAAAATGAGACTGCGACAGATGGAGAGGGTGCTAACCAACAACGCCCTTACCGGAGGCGTCGTTATCCTCCATACTACTTAAGGAGACCGTATGGGCGCAGACCACAGTATAATAATGCCCCAGTACAGGGTGAAGTAGTTGAGGAAGAAGGCCAAAGTTCCGGTGAACAAGGCAGACCAGGAAGGCAGAACATGTACAGAGGCTTCAGACCGCGTTTCAACAACAGGTATGAGGGACCTCCTCGCCAGAGACAACCTAGAGAAGAAGGAAATGAAGAGGATAAGGAAAATCAAGGGGATGGAACCCAGAGTCAGCAGCCACCTCAACGTCGGTACCGCCGCAACTTTAACTACAGACGCAGACGCCCAGAAAACCCTAAACCACAAGATGGTAAAGAGACCAAGGCAGCCGAAACATCAGCAGAAAACACGTCCGCTCCCGAGGCTGAGCAGGGCGGGGCTGAGTAAATACCGGCTTACCACCTCTACCACCATCCGGTTTTGTCATCAAAGTCAAGATTGAAATTCCAGCAATAAGAAATTGAACAAAGAATTGGAACTGAAGACCTTAAGTGCTTGCTTTTTGCTGTTGACCAGATATTATCGTCCTGCATGGTTTCTTGCAGCGATGGTTTTATTTTTTATCTAAGATCTCCTTTTGGGAATGACAAGTTTTTTAAAAAAAAACATTTTTTCGCAATCTTGCCTTCAAAGGTTTTTAAATTGTTTCTTATCTTGTCAAACCAAGATTTTTAAAACTCATTTTTAATTTGTAATAAAAGTACACCTGATTTTTTTCAAACAGTCAACAAATTGCAAGCATCTATTAATAAAGGTCTCAAAAGTATCTTGTGTCATAGTTGTGGTCTAGGCATTTATGCATGATACTGCAGAGGGTGCAGGAGTTGCTTATGAGCAAGGGCATATTGGTCCTACATGGGCAATCTTCAAGCAGACTGAAGTACCCTGACCATGAGAGACTTGGGAGGGGGGGGTAAGATTAAGATGGAAGTTCCAAGGGTTGAATCCTCATCTTGTGCCCGTTGCTAAACACCAAGCAATTGTCACATGGTTTGACCTTTCCAGAGTGTGGTTCTCCCTCAGTACACATATGGTGCAAAACCCTATTCCTTTTTAGAAACTCAAACTAAAAGGATAACGTAACCCCTTTACAAACTGATGTACGTGTAA
>VIAB01002614.1:151859-165578 GCA_009801035.1 Oophaga pumilio | reverse complement strand
TAAGGCAGCCCCCCATAGGCAGACTCTAATATAATTCAGCCCCCAGGCAGACTCTAATATTATAAGGCAGCCCCCCATAGGCAGACTCTAATATAAGGCAGCCCCTATAGGCAGATGCTAATATAATGCAGCACCCCAGGAAGACTCTAATATAATTCAGCACCCAGGCAGACTCTAATATAAGGCAGCCCCCCATAGGCAGACTCTAATATAAGGCAGCCCCCATAGGCAGATGCTAATATAATGCAGCCCCCCTATAGGCAGATGCTAATATAAGGCAGCCCCCATAGGCATACACTAATATAATGCAGCCCCCCATAGGCAGACTGTAATATAATGCAGCCCCCCATAGGCAGACTCTAATATAAGGCAGCCTCCCATAGGCAGACGGTAGTATAATGCAGCCCCCTATAGGCAGATTGCAATATAATGCACCCCCAGACAGACTCTAATATAAAGCAGCTCCCCATAGGTAGACTGTAATAAAATGCATCCCCCCTCTCATAGGCAGACTCTAATATAATGAACCCCCATTGGCAGACTCTAATATAATGCACCACCTCAGAACTTTATAGCATGATGCACCTCCATAAAAAAAAATAAATCCAATACTCACCTCTCTTTCTCCTGGTTCCTGCGCTGCTCCGAGCTCCCGTTCATCTTATGACAGCGGGCGCCGGGTAGTGACGTCATTGCACCCACTGTCAGTGTCTGCGGGGGGATGATGGGAGAAAGAGCGTATTGCTCCTTCTCTCATCAATGCGGTCAGCTGTATCGGCTGGATGCCGATACAGCTGAACTTGCGATGATGGGCGGGAGGGCCCACTGCTGGCATCGGGCCCCCAGCCCTGTTCAGGGGCCCCATAGTGGCTGGGCGGCAGTGCAGGGAGATTGATTCTCCCTGCTTTGCCAAAGAATGTAACTGTATGGGCGCGCTGTGTACGCCGATACAGTTACAATAGCGTAGCTCCGGGTGGGCCCCCTCAGAGCGCGGGGCCCGGGGCGATGGCCCAATCTGCCCTCCAGTAGCTATGCTACTGCTTCGATGTCATCGATTCTATTTTTCTCTCCCAGCAGATGCACATCACCATACCTATAGCAATGCAGATCTGAGAACGCCTATGCCGGTCTGTGCTTTAACTGTACAGGAGTGCGATTGGCAATGCTATCTGGATGACGAGGATGCATCATCCATGTCATTCAAGGCAGGAGAACAGGCACTTCGAGGATAAAGGAGGGGCCGACCAAGACCAGAGACACCCATCGGACCAAACTGTGCCAATTATAGGAATTATTAAATATATTTTTTGGATATTCAGAGGGAATTGAGCTTATATGCAAGCTGTTGGACTGCAGTAAAAGAGGTCTTGAAGGTGGTGGCTATAGTTTAAACTATAGTTTCCCCATTTATAGTTTATATGTGGAAAACCTGTTGACAGGTTCCTTTAATTATTTGTATGTTTAGCACATCCAACAAAGAAAAGCCAATAAATCATAATAAAAAAATTAAAAATATTAAAACTAAGATGCAAAACTCTTTTTTTAATAAATGCTATTAGATATACAATAAATATTTAGCAATGATTATTCCTGTCTGGTGTCTCAAAGCAGCCACCTGAATATTCAATGAGCTGATATTTGCTTGTAATATAATGTTATGATCCCAAAGATACATTTACTTCCAGTGGTTATGTACTCAGGTACTTAGCATTCATTTGCATAAACAATTATGTGATTATTGGATATCTCTTGGTGTTCGTGCTGAGAAAGCGATAAACCCGTGCAAAACAATGACATCTCTGCATACAATCGACAGTATAAAAGCAGTGAATTTCTATACATCAACTTGGATGGTAACCTGATAGATTTGTCATGCATATACATTATATAATACCGCTAAACTATGTAAACTTTTGCTAGTACAGTATGAAAGATATGAGATGTAAGAAATCCATATTAATTGTGTAGTACCTGATGTCTAATTTTATGTGCCAGCAGGCAGCACAGGATACTGTACATAAACAACTCATAAAACACGAATAATTCATCTGTGGCAAATTAATTTTTATATGAGCAAAGGGTTTGCATAGCCTACCCCCACACTGTACAACTTTACAACTAAGCAGTGCTTTCACTTACATTTCATAGCGCCTTACTGATGGCCATGTACACCATTATTACTAAAGTTATTACATTTTGTATTGCTGTCAAGGCTAGTGATGAGCGACTAAGTGATAATTTGCTTCACCTACATTTAGCCAGTGGGCAATTTTCCTAATAATGCCGGGTTGATCCTTAAAGTACTTGCTCTTTAATATACCTACCTCCTTGGGCCGGGGTCACACATGTGACTGCAATGCGAGAAACTCGCGCGACTCTCTCGCCTCAATACTCGGCACTGCCGCCGGCACTCGGACCGGAGTGTGCGGCTGCATGTATTTCTATGCAGCTGAATGCTCCGGTCAGAGTGCCGGTTATTGAGGAGAGAGACTCGCGCGAGTTTCTCGCATTGCAGTCACATGTGTGACCCCGGCCTAAGGAGGTATGTATATTAAAGAGCAAGTACTTTAAGGATCAATTATACAGAGAATTTGTAGGAAAAAAAGTAAATTAAATTTTACTGCATATTTACCAGACATTTTTTTCCATGTTTTTGTGAAAAGTGCTGCAGTAAGATGTTAACTTGCAGGCATTAATATGCAATAAATTGTGGTGTTTTTAGCTTTTTTGGTGTTTTTATCAGCGTTAATTTTTTTTGAGGCATTTTTACATAAATGGTAGAATGAGGGAAAAATGAAATTGAAAAAATAATTTTTGAAAGTGTGTCTAAATAAAATCCAGCAGAAGGAAGCATGTTCATAGAATGTTTAATTCAGGACTTTTTTTTATAAGCACCAAAAACAAGCCATCAAATAAAACATGTATGACGGTAGTAGCATTGCATAGATCTCTATATCTTTCTCACATGTCTTAATTATGGGAATCAAAACCCCAAAATAGGAAACTTGCCCTTTACCAAAATAATACAAAATTCATTGGATAAAATCAATTATCCTTTGGACCCCTACTAAATACAGTAATACAGTTACAATAATGCAGTTTATTGTATTATACAGTAGATTTGACCTTGCACTAAAGCAGGTAATGGGCCTTCATAATCTGAACTCTGCTGAGAAAATGCAACACAAAACACGGCTTATTCTTTGAATTCTCTGGCTTAGGCCGGGGTCACATTTGCGAGAAACTCGCATGAATCTCACATCTCAATCCCCGGCACTGCCACCGACTCATGGACCGGAGCGCTCAGCTGCATAGAAATAGATGCAGCCGCACACTCTGGTCCTGAGTGCCGGCAGCAGTGCCGCGTATTGAGGCGTGAGACTTGTGCAAGTTTCTCGCAAGTATGACCCCGGCCCTATTCAATGAACACAAACCCCTTTGTGTCCAGCAAAACTAAAGAATAGAGAATAAACAAGGCTTCTGTTAGGTAGATATGTGATGGTGAATTACACATAGGTTATTCCTTAGTGAAAAGACAGAGGTCTTTAGTTATGATGATCGATATGTGGCAAAGGGTTAACGGCTGTCTGGGGCTGTGAAAGGTTTCATACTTTATTGGAATTCATGTGAAAGAGATTATACTGTTAAATCAGACCTAAACTGCATGTTTAATAATTGTCACAATAACCTGGTTAGGATTCCTGTATTGTAATGCTTTATAATGGCGATGAGAATGTAAAAAATTAAAAGGACAAGGTAATAAAGTGAAAAAAGTAAAAGAAAATTGTAAAAATATTTTTTTATAAATTGCAAAATAATATATTATACCCATAAATTTGCATTTTCTTGTAAAAATAAAAAAGTATACATATTTGGTATCATCGTGTCAGGAACAACCTGCCCCATATAACTTTCACACTAGTTAACCCCTTCAGTGACCACCATAAAAAAAAATTACTAAGAAACGAAGCAAAAAAACTGTTACAACCAATAAAAAGTGGAATAAAACACAATCAAACAGGTGAATATAAATCAAATGCTATTGCTGCAACCTCATCTTGTCCCACAAAAAACAAGCTGCCACAAGGCTCCATTAGTGGAAAAAAAAAGTTACAGCTCCCAGAATAAAGAGATGCAAAAATATATATTTTTTTATAAAAAAGTTTGTATTCTGTAAAAGAGACAAAACATAAAAATAAATGTAAATGTGTTATTGTTGTAATTGTAGTGCCCCTAAGAATTAAGCTGCCATTAACTCGTTCCGCAAAAAAAACAAGCGCTAACATGATTCTGTCGGCAGAATGTAGGAAAATTAAAGCTCTCAAAATAAATGAAAAAGTAATATAAATCTGGAATCTGGCACCGACCCAAAGAAAAAAAATTGTCTAATTACTTATATTGCAAGAGAAACGTCCTAAAAAAATAAATAAAACCAAATCTTCACCTATGAAATATGTGATTTATATGGAACCCACAGCAGAAGATTCCCTGCAACGAGGAAGATGAAGGAACTGTGGACACTGTCTGGACTGTCATCGGGCGGTGTCTATCTGATTAGTCATGCATAAAAGCGCATTCGACAACAGTTTTGTGCAATACTGAAAAGAAAGACAATGCTGAAGAGAGGCCAAATAAAGTCCAGAGTTAGGCCGGGATCACACATGCGACGAAAACGTCCGTCGCTCGCATGTGAAATCCCAGCTCTGGCGCCGGCACTCGGGAGTGGAGTGCGCGGCTGCATGTAGTTCTATGCAGCCGCTCGCTCCACTCCCGAGTGTCAGCGCCAGAGCTGGGATTTCACATGCGAGCGACGGACGTTTTCGTCGCATGTGTGATCCCGGCCATACTCTGCTGCCTCATTATAGTGAATGGATCCCTCAGGGGTTTCATCTGAATCACGTCATTCAGGGATGTAGATGGAAACTCCAAAGTAAGTGCTCAGGATATAGAGCAGGATAAATGTGATCCCAAATATTGTGTAAAATGTTCCCAATAAAGATTAAGCTCAATCCTCTTAAAAAGCAAGTCCAAACTCAGTTACATCATCTGTTAGCGGAAATATCGGGGGTTTCCATGTTACTGGTAGGACAAAGACTCTGAAACCTAAATGGCTCCTTGCTCCTCAAAATAAATTCAGCAAATTCTGCTCTCCCAAATCCAAATCTCTCTCTCCCTTTTGAGCCTCAGTGGGCCTAAATCACATTTGGCATCAACATGTTTTGCATTTACTAAAGATGAAAATCTGCCTATTTTCCTGGTGCATATCTCCAGAAGCATGAGCTGGGCACTACAACATACTGGGCACTGCAATAGCAGTTTGCAATTTTCACTCAACAGTATCCACTGCTGCTTCTTTCTGGAAAAAAAAACATGCAATGAAAATCATCATCACCTGTAGATAAATTCTCAAAGGAGTATCATTTCCAAAATGAGGTGAGATTCTACTCTTCTTCACACTTAGGGGCTCTGTATATGGAGACCACAAACTATTCTAGAACAATCTGGGGTCCAGGAGGCAAACAGCGCTAAGTCCCTCCTGAATATGGCCATATGGCTAAGTAGTACTATACAACAGTCACATATAGGGTATTGCCTTGTTTAACAGAAATTGTGGGACAACTTTTGGTGACATTGTTACCCATTTCCCCTTGTGAACAAATAAAATCTGGGGCTAAAACAAAATTTTAGTGGTAAAAATGTAATTATTTTTTCTTCACTGCCCAATGGTATAAAATTCTGTTACACATCTGTGGTGTCAATATGATCGCTGCACCCCCAGATCAATATTTTGAGAGGTGTAGTTTGTAAAATGGGGTTACTTATGGGGTGTTCTGTCGTTCTGTCACCTCAAGGACTTTCTCAGTAAGTCATGGCAGCCGCAAAACCATAACTGTAAAATCTGCACTATAATATCATGCTCCTTCCCTTCTGAGCTTTGCACTGTGCCTGAAAAGTGTTTCTCGATTACATGTAGGGTATTGGAAGACTAAGGAGAAATTACACAACAAACTGAGAGGTCCACTTTTTCATAGTAGCCCTTATAAAATCTAAGCACTTGGGGCTAAAACATAATTTTAGTGGTAAAAATGTAATTTTTCTTTCTTCACCACCCAATGGCACATCTGGCGTTGACATGCTCACTGCACCCCTAGTCGAGTTCATTGGGAGGTATAGATTGTAAAATGAGGTCAGTTATGGGGGATTTCTTCTGTTCTTCCGCCAATGTGACATAGCACCCTCAAACCTTTCCAGCAAAATCTGAACTCCAATATGGCGCTTCTTCACTTCTGAGCTTTGCACTGTGCCTCAAAAGAAGTTTTTAACCACATATCGGGTATTGATGTGCTCAAGAGAAATTGCACAACAAATTTTGGGTTTGTTTTCTCATGCTATCCTTGTTAAACTGTAAAATAAAATAGGGCTAAAACATTTCTATTGAAAAATTTTTTTTTTTCATTTTCACAATTCAACATTGTAAAATTCTCTGAAGCACCTGTCAGTTCAAAGTGGTCACCAAATGTCTAGGTAAATTCTTTGAAGGGTCTAGTTTACAAAGTTTTCCAAAGTGTCATCAATTGTGGGGTTTTCCACTGTTTAAGCACATCGGGGACTCTCCAAACGCAACATAACACTCACAGACCATTCCATCAAAGTCTGTGTTCCAAAACGTCACTCATTCCTTTCTGAACTCTACCGTGTGCCCAAACAGAAGTTTTCCCCCACATGTGGGGTATTTGCATACTGAGGAGAAATTGCACAACAAATTTGGGGTTCTAGTTTACAAAATAAGGTGACATCTTGGAGGTTTACACTGTTTAAAGGGAATCTGTCACCCCAAAATTGCCATATCAGATAAAGATATGGCTGAATAGTGCATCCCATAATAAAGCTAACGGTGGGTATCATATATCATGATACCCCCGTTTTCAGATCAAAATACCTTTGTGAACTTAGTTTTTTTCCCTGTCAATCATGGCAGTCAGGTCAGGAGGGCGGCGGTTTCCATGTCCTCACCCCCCCGCTCCTCGGCATCCGTTGCGTATCGTCGTCTGTGAATCCCATGCGCAGCCCGAATTTGAATTGCGCAATTTCGGGAAGCTGAACGCCGTCTGTGGGATTCACAAATACGTAACGGATGCCGAGGAGCGGGAGAGTGAGGACATGGAAACCGCCGCCCTCCTGACCTGACTGCCATGATTGACAGGGAAAAAAATAAAGTTTACAAAGGTATTTTGATCTGACAACGGGGGTATCATGATATATGATACCCACCGTTAGCTTTATTATGGGATGCACTATTCAGCCATATCTTTATCTGATATGGCAATTTTGGGGTGACAGATTTCCTTTAAGCACATCAGGGGCTCTCAGAATTCGAAATAGTGTCTGCTAATGATTCCAGCGAATTTTGCGCTCCAGAAGTCAAATTGCGATCTTTGCCTTCCAAGCCGTGACATGCTCCCAAACAGTAGTTTTTCTTCACACATGGGGTATATGCGTAATCAAGAGAAATTGCACAAAACGTATATTAAATTTTCTCCTGTTACTCCTGTGACTAAAATAACATTTTTGTGGGAACAATTTTATTTTTATTTTCAGGTCTCTACATTTTAAACGTCTATGAAGCACACGGAGGTTTAACATGCTCACCACAAATCTAGATACATTCTTTGAGGGGACTAGTTTAAAAAATGGGGTCTCTTGAGTTTTTTTCACTGTTTAGGAACATCAGGGGCTCTCCAAGCGCGACATGGTGTCTGCTTTTGATTCAAGCCATTTTTGCACTCAAAAAGTCAAACTGTGCTCCTTTCCTTCTGAAGTTTTCCTCAACATATGGAGAATAGACTTATTCAAGAAAAATTGCACAACAAATTGTGTGGTACTTTTTCTCCTGTTACTTTTGTGAAACTTGAAAAATTGTGGGCTTAATTAAATTTTTTGTGAAAAAAAATAAAATGTTACATTTTTCCTTCCACATTGCATTAATTCATGTGAATCACCTAAAGGGTTAATATAATTATTGAATATGGTTTTGAGGACTTTGAGGTGTGCAGTTTTTAGAATGGTGTCACTTTTTATGTCATATAGGCCCACCAAAGTCACTTAAAATGTGATGTGGTCCCTAACAAAAATTGTTTTTAAAAATTTTTTGGAAAAATTGGAAATTGATGATCAAATTTTAAGCCTTCTAACTTCATAATAAAAACAAATTATGTTTAAAAAATGATGCAGATGTAAAGTATACATTTCATAATTGTTATTTATTAACTATTTAGAGTGACATAACTGGTTTAAGGGCATGAGAATTAAAAGTTTGAAAATTGAAGCATTTTCTAATTTTTCACCAAATTTCTGATATTTTCACAAATTAACTCAAGTCATAACAAATTCTACTACTATCATAAAGTACAATATGTTATGAGGAAATAGTCACGTAATCATTGGGGTCCATTGAAGCATTCCAGAGTTCATACAGTGACACTGATCAGAATTGTAAAATTTGGCCTGGTCATGAAGGTGAAAACAGGCTTTAAAAGGGTTAAAAGTCTAATTTATGAAAATGCTAAATTAATTAACCATTATAATAATCAGTTTAAAGTAAAATGACTGAACTAGTGTTTTAATTGTTATCTTGCATCATAAAAAATGGAATAAAATCAAATCAAAATAGCACATGCATAACAGAATTCTGCTAATGAAAATTACAGGTCACAATGCAAAAAAATTAAACCACAGCTACTTCAATATAAAAAATAAAATGTTATACATTTCAGAAAATGATAACACTAACAAAATTTAATCTTTTACAAAGTTGTGAAGTTTTAACCCCTAAAATATTAAAACAATCATTATGACCTTGGTATCCCTATAATTATACTGATTCGCAAAATCATGTTGCCACGTCATTCTTGCCTTTCAACAAACATTGTTAAGGAAAAGCCAAAAAACAATGGAAGAATTGTATTTTTTTCATCGTTTAACACCCTTGGATTTTTTTTCTTGTTTTTCAATAGATTGTATAATAAAATTAATTTTATCATTCAAAACAACTGATCTCACTAAAAACAAGCTGTGTTGACAGAAAAAAGTTATGGCTTTGAAAGAGGGGAAGAAAAAAATGAAAGCAGAACAAGACGTCTTTTCTCCTCTTTACAAACGTTCTATTGTCATAGCTAGTACACATGATGGGATCTATGATGTATGATGGTGCGAGATCATGCAAAAAATTACACTTTACAATGTATGATAAATTGCCGAATTCCCACCATTAACCTTATGGGACTTTCTCCTTTAAACTCTCCTGTGACATCTTAAATAAATGTCACTTAGAGCATATAATGAAGAATGGAAGAGCCTAAAACAATTTGACAATATGAGTTGTGGAGGCATTGCTTAACGAAGGTTTAAATGGGCTATCATTTCTTCTCCTGGCATTCGTTTCATTTTCTAGTGAGCTAGGTAAGTTTGGCATGACTCTTAGACCGCATGTAGTTCATCAGCTCTTAATGATATTTCTATTACAGGAATCTTGTCGCAAAGTTGGCAGCAGAGGACTCTATTTTTCATGTAACAATATGAGTTGTCAAATATACATTACCTTTTCTATCCTATCATTCCCATATATCACAGGTAGTATAACATTAGGGAAATGTATCCTGTATATCACTTGTCAAGTGTGCTTGACATGGATAATTTATGGGATATTGCTTGTACACACAGCAACTGAAATAGAGTATTAAATAGCAAGGACACAAAGTCAGCCCTGTCCTCGTAATGCCTAACATTTTCCAAATATTGTATAACAAAAGTGTAAAACTTTGTATCAGTCATATAAGAATAAAGAGGCAACTTTAATGAGACAGTACATTTTAGAGAATATTAAAATCCATGAGATGGAATCAGTCAGTAGTCATTGCCCAAACTGCAAATATAGGAGGTCTTTGAAAGGTAAATCCATTGACACCTTTATGTCTTTGATCTGTTTCTGCAGTCTCAAAAAATCTGAATTTTAATTCATATACAATTCTAAGTTCTCTGGGCATGGCAGAGCACTTCCCAAGCATCTACCTTCTGAACTTGTTTCCCAGCCAAGCACCAGTATCTTTAGATTGATTAATATCTCACTGTCTATGTCACACCAAGGGATAGTCAAGTTAATCCCACAGTGAGCAATCAGTCAAGCTAAAGAGGGTGGTGCTGTATGGGGAAACAACCTCGGGAACCAGAAGCTCTGGCAGTGATCTGTCTCACCCAAAGCACTTAACATCTCGTTTGCATATTAATTAAATTACTAAATTCTTGGGAATTCTGCAACAGAAAAAAGTTCTAAAGATTTTGATGGATTTAGCTTTCAAAGATGTGCATGCCTATATGCATGGATTGGGGGAGTCGATCTTAATGGCAGATTCCTTTTTAAACACATATAGCAATGCTCATTTTACATTTTCATTCCTAATATCTATTACTAGACAAACTTCTAAACAAGCCTCTAAGGAACTCCTTAAAAACATATTTTCCTTATATTTTTCAAAATTTTCCATAGTCCTAGTATTTGCTAAAGGGCTCGCTCACACCATTGTATTTTTTGTCTGAGTGTGATCTGACAATACTTTGGATCATTCTCAGACTAATGTTAGTTTACGATGTCTAATTTTTTCTTCCAAGGAAAAATCACAGCATGTCTGTGTTTGATCCGATATTCCTATCGCACCAGGTCATGCAAGTCAATGAGTGCATGGAAATGATCGGACCACATTCAGATGCCTGGAGAGAGCCCTGTCTACAGAAAAAAACCAAGTGATCACTGTCAATCACCAGTGAGGCAGACGGGGGCATGTAAGACCAGTGAGCAGAAAAGTGCATGGAGTCTGTTGGCCACACCAAGGGTACACCGAGCACCATTATTATCCTTTGTGATTAGACTTCAGTTCCTGCAGACCTGATGCAGTGATTAGAAATCTAAGGCCGGGGTCACACTTGCGAGTGTGATGTGAGAAACTTGCGCGAGTCTTTCGCATCAACACCCGGCACTGCCACCGGCACTCGGACCGGAGTGTGCGGCTGCATAGAAATACATGTAGCCGCACACTCCGGTCTGAGTGCCGACGGCATTGCTGGGTATTGATGCGAGAGATTCCCGCAAGTTTCTTGCATCACACTCGCAAGTGTGACCCCGGCCTAAAGGTGCAATTTCTATATGGGCCATATTCCTTACAAGGGTATGTGTTTGATTTAGATTATCAGTTTGATCTGACAGACTCACTTTATTTTCTCTTACGAGTAGCAGTTTATGTAAAAAAAATGGATATGAAAAACGACTAAGTTTGCCTTAGCTAATAGAAATAAGAAAAATAGTTTACAGCATAAAACAAAGTATTGAAAAAAAATAACTGTAAATAAATGCTGTATAAACATTTTCATGGAATTAAGGTTAAGCAACTAGTAAGCATGCAAAAATTAGCTAAATACGTCTTTCTGCTTGAATGCCAATTTTCAGTTTCTAGATATAAATATTCTTAACAAGAATTGTGTATGTTTTTTATATTATTTACCTGATACTGTTCCAGAATTATAGACTTTTCTACTTTTATCCCTTTCCTGGGATGGTGTCACATTTCTGAAGGCTTCAGAGCAGTGTTTCTCAACTCCAGTCCTCAGGACCCACCAACAGGTCATGTTTTCAGGATTTCCTTAGTATTGCACAGGTGATAATTTTATCACCTGCTCAAGCATTAATTCCATCACCTTTGCAATACTAAGGGAATCCTGAAAACATGACCTGTTGGTGGGTCCTGAGGACTGGAGTTGAGAAACACTGCTTCAGAGGATGCCTGTATTTGTAGCTCATGGTTCTCTATGTACTCAGACCAAATATGTGCAATTTAATTGCCTTTGATTTTTTCCATCAAAACCATGTTTTTTCTTTGCATTGAGAAAAGAGGCATTATTTTCCTATCGCATTTTTAATGAAATCTTTACTTAAAATGAAAGCATGCAATTTATATGAAATTTTGACGAAGCATTGAAATTTCTGCTTCAGATTAAATTAGCAAAAATAGCAAAATGGTCATGAAGAAGAGCTAGAAACTACTACTGCTCCACCAATAAGAGCTTGCTTTGGTCTGCAGAGAGTTTGATGGACATTTAACTCTTTTTTTCTGCTGTACAATGTACTGTGTCCCTTTGTTTTCCTAGTAAGTCCCTCGGAGGCAGGGGAGGGAGTTGCTAAAAACAACATACATTTGTGCTATTGGCTTCAGCTGATGCCACCCCAATAAGGTGCTGCCCTATACACTGAGCATCCAGTGACTAGTGGTTCATATGGCCATGCTTCAGAGCTAAGTTTCTGAACTTTCTGACTTTGAAATAATTCCCAGAGAATCGCAGTAAGATCTTATAGTTTTTAGAACTGAATTACAATAACTTCATGTAAAAACAAAAAAAACTCCATTTGCACCATATACTACAGATTATTCTACCTTTTTCCTTTATGTAATCAGCTGAACTATTGCATACTTGACTGTAAGGATCCTCAGAACAACAGGAGGTTGTGTCTCCAGGTAGAGATGCAGGGTCCTACCATTATCCATACCATTGGTATGTGCATTCACCTGGACACCAAGCAAAGCCATTTAACTAATGCTGCCACTTGATTTTTCCTGCTGTAAGGTATTAAATTAGCCACCATCTTACAGACGGTCAACTTTTTATTAGATAGGTTCCCTAGCGCAGTTTAAATTCATGTAAGCTAAACAAAAATGTAAAATATGGCAGAATGAAAGCCACTAGATCTACTTTTAGTAAGTCATCATATCTTTGTACTGTGGGATGTAATCTCAGCGGGCAAGACATTTTCTCAGTGGTTAGCACTGCCAGCTAGCAAAGACTGAGAGGAACATCATTTTATCCGAATTGCTGAGCTATGAAGGAGGGCTGATTAGTGTGGCAGACCTTTTTGTCACTGTTTAATGACATATTGATTTCTCGCAGCCGGCAGGTGCTAAATACTGACCTTCACCTGTTTACAAATGTGTTTGGTTAAAAGAAATAAAAGAAATTCTATTACGAATATGCTGCTGTGAGTGGGGGCTGAAAGTGGAGTTTTCATGCCTGGAAAAAGTCAAGTGATCTTCTAGCATCCAGGTCTATTCAAGGTCCAGATATGTGGCCATGTGACTAACTCTTTGAAAATGCTAATTGATTGTTGCCCTTAAGTGAATTCTTTTAATGCACCCATGACACAGACATAATGGTGGATACTCAGCTTTCCCAAAAATATATAAAACTAAGAAAATGCTGATTAGCAGCGTTTTCACATAAAATTATGGGAGGGCTTATTCAGATGTCAATATTTCATGTACAAGTTCGATTCTTGTTTTTCATGGATAGAACTCGTACCTATTATAGTCTATGATGCTCTTTATATGTCTGTGTATTTTTAGGAACCGAGTTCTCCACACCAAAATACAGAGACATGTTCAATTTTGAGCAAAGGATCAAGCTTGCTAATGCAATTTTTATTTCCTTTGAAAAAATCGGACAGCATGCAATGTGCCATCGGTGTACTGTATGACGTTTATGTTTGATAGGAGTAGCTTGACAAAACTTCTTGTAGCTTTTCTGCAGCTTTTGACACTGTTGATCACTGTCTCCTACTCTATAGGCTCCAGTCACTAGGCACTGCTCTCTCCTGGTTCTCTTCCTATCTTTCTGACCGCT
>VIAB01002613.1:122344-134626 GCA_009801035.1 Oophaga pumilio | reverse complement strand
GAGGGTTGTGGGCATGCTCTGTACCTGTGCAGAGGATATTGCGCAGGGAGGGAGGAAAAGGGAAACCGTGAAGAACGTGTATTGTGAGTAGTGTGATAAAATAATACAATTCTTATTGTAAACAATATTCTGCTAATGCATTTTAAGGGTTATGAAGTGTTGATATTGTTAATATAATTTCCTGACATGTCTGATTAGCGTATCTGTGGAGGTCCAGTAGATGGAATCTTTTTTTTTTTTCTGGGATAAGTCTAAATTAACATTTTTATTAATCTTCTTTTGGCTTTAAGGTTTATTGCTCTTTATTCCTAGAAGAATATGCAGGTATCGCGTGTATTTTGTTGCTTGTGTCTACATGGCAGCAGGACCCCTGGGATCAGAAAGAAGTCACGTCTGCTTGTAAGGGTATGTGCACACGTTGCGAACTGGGCTCAGGAATTTCCTGAGCGGATTCTGCATCTCTTGCCAGAAAACGCATATAAAAATCCGCTCGTTTTTTTTGTGCTTTTTGTGCGGATTGTGTGTAGATTTTATGCGGATTCTCATGCGTTTTTACCCCTGCGGATTTCATTAATTCAATGGGTGTAAGAACGCAGCGATCCGCAAAAAGAATTGACATGCTGCATAAAATAAACCGGCGGGGGATTCCGTGCAGAATTTTCCGCAGCATGTGAACAGCAATTTTTTTTCTTTTTACATTTATTAACATTGTATGGTCAAACACTTGCGGATCTGCAGCAATTCTGCGCATCCGCAACAAATCCGCAATGTGTGCACATACCCTAAGAGTTACTTACCTGAAATTGGTTCGTTGGAAGAACACTCGTGGCTTTTTCACTCAGGGTATTAATCAGTTGAAACAGGATTCATAAGAAACCGGGTTCCCGGTCATTGGCCCAAGTTAACATGCAAGGAAATGCAAACGGTATGGGGACCGCACGATTGTATTAACGTTCATTCATTCCCCATACAGGTTATTATTGGCATGTGTGAAAGGGCCTTTTCTATGAGCGCTGATTAACTGATCAGTCAACATTATCCTTCTTTGTGCAGTTTGACTCGAGTAAGAATTTGGTGACATTATTTTGATTGATTTATATTTTTTTGTCTTTACGCTTCATGGCAGCTGTTGAAAGTGCACATCCTCCATACCGGGGCTAGCTTACTGTAGGTGCCCCCTTCCTTTATTTGTGTGTTTCAGAAAAACATCTTGAATAAGAGCAGCAGATTTTGTGGAATATTCGCTTCCATGCAAACAAGACCATCTGGAACTGTTCTGAAAGCCATAACAGAAGTGACGAAACTCAAAAATGAAGCAGAATGTGGGCGCGCGCCTTCTGTTTGTGTGCCAACACCGCGGCGAGCATGCCTGGTTGGACTAGGGGCACCCATACATAAGCAAAGTAGCCTGTAACCTCTGATATCGGCAGGATCGGCCGACAGTAATATTTATGGGTGCTTTCCTACTCTTCCCCCAAACAATATTTTAAAGGATAAGGATCGTTGATTTAACCTATAACACCCAAACCTTTAGTTTTTCCACTCGTCCCTTTCGAAAATTCATGAGGGCTTGGCCGGAGCAGACTCATAAGAGATGGCTGACTTGCCAAATAACCTCTCTTTCCGGCATCTTATGTGATTTGTGCGCCTTTAAAGAACATTTTTATCAATGGATTTTGGAATAATATGTTCCACATTTTGATGCGTTTTAAAAAAATAAGTGATTGCCTTCTATGTACTGTCCTATTTACTGCGTCCGACCATGCAGTGCTGGTCTACGTAAAGGGGTTCTTCACTACTAGGACGACCCCTTCTTAAACTAAATGTTCGGCCCCGATAAAATAAATCTGTACTCGTCTCCTGTGGCGGCAACTTTGAAGCAATGCAAATATAATGAGGAAGTTGTATAAATATCAATTAACAATTATAATGCCACCGTAAGCCATCACTCAGGGTAGAGCGCCAACAATAACCATGCAAATCTGTCAGCAGAATGCAACCTGTTATTAACTGGTGTGCTGCAGAACAGATATAAAGAACTTGGAAATTTCTTGCAACCCTTTAAATATTTGCAGAAATTTTCCTGCAGTTATAAGGAATATTTGAAAATTTACTCGTTTGTACCATCATGATAACTTTTATTTCCAGTATGTAATAAATCCCGCAACACTGCCTCCATGGTGCTCCTCACTGGTCTCTGATTCCATCTCTACAGCAGTCTACTGCTGACTGGCCACACAGCGGTCATGTGTGGTGGGAAAAATAAGTATTTGATACACTGCCGATTTTGCAAGTTTTCCCATCTACAAAGAATAGAGAGGTCTGTTATTTTTATCAGTGGTACACTTCAGCTGTGAGACAGAATCTTAAAAAAATATTCAGAAAATCACATTTGTCTGATTTTTTTTTTTAAATAATGAAATTTCATTTTATTGCATGAAATAGGTATTTGATCATTGATCACCTACCAACCAGCAAGAATGTTGAACTCAATCACACTACAACCTCTCCAACATGGCCAAGACCAAAGAGTTATCTAAGGACACAAGGGACAAAACTGTAGACCCGCACAATGCTGGGATGGGCTACAGGACAATAGGCAAGCAGGTTCGTGAGAAGGCAACAACTGTTGCCACAAATATTAGAAAACAGAAGAAACACAAGATGACTGTAGGTCTTTCTCATTCTGGGGCTCCATTCAAGATCTTGCCTCGTGGGGGTTAGGATGATTCTGAGAGAGCTCAGGAATCAGCCCAGAACTATGCGGGAGGACCTGGTCAATGACCTGAAGAGAGCTGGGACCACAGTCTCAAACATTACCGTTAGTAACATCACTGTGCCGTCATTTATTAAAATCCTGCAGGGCACCCAAGGTTCCCTGCTGACACCAGCGCATGTCCAGGTCTGTTTGAAGTTCACCAATAACAATCTGGATGATCCAGAGGAGGCATGGGAGAAGGTCATGTGGTCAGACAAGACCAAAATATAACTTTTTCGTATCAACTCCACTCACTGTCTTTGGAGGAAGAAGAAGGATGAGTACAACCTCAAGAACACCGTTGCAACCGTGACGCATGGTTGGGGAAACATCATACTTTGGGGGTGCTTTTCTGCCAAGGCGACAGGATGACTGCACCGTATTGAAGGGAAGATAAATGGGGTCACGTATCACAAGATTTTGGCCAAGAACCTCCTTCCCTCAGTAAGAACATTGAAGATGGGTCACGGCTGGGTCTTCCAGCATGACCATGACCATAAACACACAGCCAGGGCAACTAAGGAGTGGCTCCGTAAGAAACATTTCAAGGACCTGGAGTGGCCTAGCCAGTCTCCAGACCTGAACCCAAAAGAACATTTTTGGAAGGAGCTGAAGCTCAATGTTGCCCAGCGACAGCCCCGAAGCCTGAACGATCTGGAGAAGATCTGTATGGAGGAGTGGGCCAAAATCCATGCTGCAGTGTGTGCAAACTTGGTCAAGAACTACAGGAAACGTCTGACCTCTGTAATTGCAAACAAAGGTTCCTGTACCAAATATTAAGGTCTGTTTTTCTATTGTATCAAATACTTATTTCATGCAATAAAATGCAAATTAATTTTCAAAAAATTTCATACAATGTGATTTTCTGTTTATTTTTAGATTCTGTCTCTCACAGTTGTGAACCTACAATAAAAATTACAGACCTCTCCATTCTTTGTTGGTGGAAAAACTTGCAAAATCGTCAGTGTATCAAATACTTTTTTTTTCCCCACTGTAGGGACACGCTAGCCTTTGCGGTGATGCGGAGGTAGGCGGCAAGTGTTCAGTCCTTCTGTACTGTATAAAGGAAGAAAATCTTACACAATTGTCGTTGAATACAATAGGGTTCTCAATGTGTTGACGTCTCTGAAGTAAGAGAAGTGCTTTGGAGCCACAAGTCCACTCTGGCTGTTACTGAGCTCACAGGTTGCAATAATGGCTGTGATTTTTGCAAAATGATTTTTTTCTGCAATGTTAAGCAATGGGCTGCGAACGGTGACAAAGATTTAATACAAATTTGCAGCAAACAAAAATCCCAATGCAGGTTGGCCATGTGTTGACATAACTATAAGGAAACCTACAGCTGCAAACTTGTAATTTTTTTTTTTCCAGCAATTGAAAAAATGTAGAGTATTAATGTTTTAATGGCCTCCGCTTATGGGCGTTTAACCCTACATTTAATCTGCTCTTATCCTTTTGCACAGTGCAGTGCCACTTTGTTGGTGACTGCAATGAGATCTGGAAAGTGTCACCAAGGATGGCTCACTTTGCCTTTATAAAGATCTGAGCCGAGCAGTCATATCATTGTAGCTGCAGCCCTTAGATCACAGTAATTACACAGTACAGCAGTAGTATCACAGGAGGGGAATGGATACTTGACTCAGTGGACAAATATTGTGAACTGAGCAGAGCAGTCATATCATTGAGACACTCCGATCACAGAATAGGTTGTGCTCACCAGATACAGGCATCAGTTTTGCAGTGGCGTCTTCATCCAGCGATGAGTGAGTACACCTCACTGGATGAAATCCCTGCCACTGCCCTGATGCCTGGACTTGTGGTCATCAGTAATTACTATGATTTGAGCGCTACAATGACATGACTGCTCCGCTTAGATCCCAACAATTACAGGTAGCAGAAGGAAATTGTAACCAGCGCACAGAACTGGGTTATAATAAAATGGCGCTGGGCTCCGTTTACAGTATGAGCTGGACACCCCAGGGAGGCGCACCTAGTTTTGCAGCTGGTACAACCCCAGTATAGGAAATGGGGTCAGATGACTATGTCCCGAGACTGCCGCATTTGTAATGTGTGAAGTGTCGTGCTATGGCACTTAAGGGGCATTTACACTGCAATATGCTTGTTAACGAGCGTTGGGGACACTCATTTCACTATTATTTTGCTGTGTAAACAGGCTGCCGAATCCGATCACCCGATGAATGAGCAAAACCCACTGTTCATGGGGTGAAACGATCTTCATTCTCTGCTTTGTAAGGACTCTGAGAACAATGACAGCCTATGTGCACTGAGCGCTATGTTATAGATCACTGTGTGCATTGTTCACCTTGGTCTGCCTGTATAGACTGACATTTAAACGACCGCCGATCGGTAAAGGCTTATTGTGCCGGCAGTTTGTTAGTGTAAACGGACCCATACGCACCAGCAAATAAAAAATGGCATCCCCAGTGGCTCTGTTTATTTTATGGAAAAAAAACAACAAAAAAAACAAACATTACACCATTAAATGTTATGCATTCATAAATAAGCCCCATCCCCATTGATAGAGCTATTACTGGAAGTTTACTAGTTAAATGGAAAGTTTTGTTTTGCTGACACCTCTTCCTGTCCAGGCCGCGTGTGCCGTGCCGGTGTGATCTGTGGCAGGTGACGTTGCTGATTTCCCTGCCTATTGTCTCCTAATATTGGAGGGGTTTTACCATTTGCCATGAGGCAATATGACTGCAATAGCTGCAATGCCTCGAACATCATTAGTCATGTTTATAGTTACCATTATTGCCCAAGGCTTCCTTCTTCTTATGGTGAATGTCTGTAGCATACTCCCTTTAAAGAAAAAAGGGTATTACCCTAAGAAAAAAAAATCTGAAATGATGTGTGATTTCGCCAGGACTGGCTGACCGTTGGCCACAGCAGTAGTGAAAGCAGCGGTCCTGCCACCTCAGGGATCCCTTCAATTCCAGCAGCGCCCCTAAAGACTGCTTTTAAAGGGCAACGATCATCAGAAAATGACCTTTCATGATTTTTGTGTACATATTTTTTTCCTCCATTTTTTGCAATGCTTTTTCTTCCCATATCACACTCTGTATTAAAAAAATAAAAAAGTAGAAAACTTTTCCTGAAAGAACAGAAAGTGTAAGTCTACAAAAGAGACCTAGTGGCCATTGTGAAAATTGCAAGATGACTTTTTTTTTTTTTTAAATAAAGATCTTGATTTAATTAAATAAAATGGCACTAATGTTTCACAAATCCATGTAACAAAAAAAAAAAATTTAAAACATTAGGACATTTTGTGATTGAAGATTCCCTTTGAATATGAATAAATAAAAAACGCAAAGGCATTTTTTTTTAATTTACGGTAATTGAAAATGAGCCGCAGGAATAATTTCCTCTGTTACTGATTTTGCTCTAAATTTAATGCATTACATGAAAATCCACAACATTATACTATCAGGCTATGGATGTGAAATTTGCCTTGTTCAGTCCGTGCTGTAGACTGGATTTTCATTGTGTTGATTTCTTCCAGGCTACGCGGCGTGCGATGCCTGGAAGAAATCCCTGCCTCCTGACTTCATTATAATGGAACCCCCTCCCATCAGCGTCACACTGACCTTTTTGGCGTTGTAATTCCGAACATGCACGTGCGAGATTACGCAAACCCTGTCCCGCCCTTATATGGGCAGTGTCTGCAGCGATCTTCTGCCCAGGTGTTGGCGAGTTTCTGCTACTGCTTAGAGTTACTGCATGAATTGGAGAGTGCGTCCTCTATCTCTGCTATTGAAAATATATGTTTCACTCTGCACAGCTGCACCATTTTGGAAAATACATAATTGAAAACGAGGGTCGGGTATGAGGTGACCTGGATGACTAGTAATGGACATATGTCCCCAGTGACTTATCCGCACACTGGTACTCTTATTTTGTATGTACAGGGAGAGACCTGTCAATCATGAAGAAGGCAGCGGGGACATTCTCCTGTGACAAATCCTCTTCGTCACTCCGTACCCTTCCCTAATTTTACTGTATGTTTTCTCTTAATTGTACACATTTGCAGTAATGCTGTCTCTGATTCACGCTGCCTGTGGTTTTGAGCACCATGAATCCTCTAACAGATTTCCGTTAAGTAAGACCCTATTTGCTGTGTGCCCCAGAACCCTTTTACTTATGGGGTTGCCCAGCTTGCCAAAATTGGGGTAAAGAATCAGGTTGCCGCAATGGACGTCACAGCCATTGCATCTGGTGGAAAAGCTTGGCACTAGGAAGCCTTGTAAGTAACAAAGCACATTTATTTGTCTCTGCAATTTTTATTGTGGTTTCAGTGGCGAAATCGATATCGTATGACCCGTCTTTCCAATTGCTGTAAATCTGTTGGGTGGCAATGAACCTTGGGGTCCATTTACTGCACAGCTGCTCTATACTCCGGGCTACAAAAATCCAAGAAATGGACGGCGTTTGAAGTGTAGCTCTACCTTTTGGATTAACCAGCTTTACAGCCGGGAAATGTAAAATCTTTAATCTTTCTTTATTACTTTTCTTGATCTTTCTAATTTTGTTTTTGTAGTTTAGCAAATCTGTTCCCACCTGGGAAACCATCAACGTGCTGCTGTTAAATCTTCGTAGGGGTGAATTTAAGAACCTGTGAAATTCTTCAACTGACCCATTCATCTGAGGGAAAACAAAAATTATGCAGGTTAATTAATTTAATTTTGTGCCGCAGACTTTTTTTTTTGTAACAAAATTTGCAGCGTGAGAATTTGCCTTATGAATTTCCCGTGTATTCAGATGGGCGGGTAGTGCGCCACGTGGTCAAAATCCTCTGCTTCTGAATTTGCGGCGATTTTCTATGGTGGTTATCTGACAATCTGTTTTTCACTTGACACTTGCTGCAACAGTCATGATGTGAACAGTTTGTATGGAAATTATAATTTCTTATTGTTAAATGTTTGTTTTTGGACAAAACATGAGCATTATAAGATTAATTTACACTTATTTCCCCATATTCCAGTTGTCAGGCTGGGGTCAAACATGGTGTTTGGGCGCATTTAGCATGCATCCTGAGTGCATCTACTGAGAAGCTTCTTCCAAAATGTCACAGTGGTTTTCTGCTGCATTATTAAGAATGAATGTGGCCATCCAGCCCCGCTCATTTCTGCATCAGAGGAAATCGGTGACGATGACGATAGAGCTCCTCAACACTGCAAGGACGCATACACACGCGGCACTTATCGTGCTCCTGTCCCGTTCATTTGTAGAAATCATGCGGCCATGAACATTAGGCATGCCATTAGCAATGAATTTCTAGCGATGCAGCATAAAGCGGCTGCGACCTTTAGGAAGCGGATGCGTGTCCCGAGCCTCAAAATGCAGCCTCATCCAGTGGCACCTTGGGCACATGCCAAACAAGATTTGTTGGATTACCATCTAAATTTTTTTTGCAGATTCACATTTGGATAAAACTGTATCAAAAACTGTATATATTTTGCCGTAGCTTTCAATATGGTTACGTTTTTTTTCTTTTTGGTTGTTGACTTTTCAGGTGAAAAAAAAGTGATCTCCCATTGTGTGGTTCTTCACTCCCTTCCTCCGGTGGCATGCTATTCCCATGCATTTGTTTGTCAGCCGATCGGCAGGTATAGCCAGCACTGGGCTTTATGCCAAGTATAACTAGATTTGTCTGCAGGCTGTGTAGCTGTTTATATCTTGGGTTTCGGAGATGTACCTAAAACTTGGCATGAAAGTATTATTCACATTAATACTATTCCCAATCACCAAGCAGCACTGTCCGCCTTACCTCGTATGTGATGTCCTGTAACATACAATGGATCCAGAGGTGCACTGCCCAATAACCTGCTAAACAGTGGCAAGGTTACAGTGGACAGTCCTGGCGCTGGCGCAGAATACAACACATCTGTGTCCAAACTGGTCTTCCCTTCATGTGGCTACTTGCATGTAAGTAGAGGGTTATCCAAATTTTGCCGAAAAAATGGGCACCGTTGGAATTATTTTATGGGATTGCCTGAGTATTATGGGTACTCTATGGGGCATTTCGATGCTGATGTTGTTAGTGTGATGATGCTACTAATTGGATGACTTCATCGGCACAACGTTGTCTCATAGCTGTCAAGTGGCACCACCATGCAGTATTGTATGGTTCTATGGCTACGGCATCTGGAAAATCTAAATTATTAGCTCTGGATAATCACAAGGTTCTAACAAGAGTTGTGAAAACATCTTAACAGTTTGTGCCAGCTCGTGCTTCTGAGTTACTGAGCGTGAGGCTCCATAATACCGGTAGCGGGTCAGCGTTGCACTATGTGAATGGCAAGATGATGGTCTGAGCGCGGCATTAATTCGTAGCAACCCACGTGGTTTAGGAGCAGCAAATGACTCGACATTATACCTAGTGACAATAAAATTTGTACCGATCCATAGATGATTGAGGCATAACTTGTCTATTAGTGTCCGTCCCTGATCAACCTGTATCGTAGTCACCCATGACTACCACAATGACTATGTAAATACCTGGAGACTTGATATGGAGCCATTGCAGATGTTGTCGGCTCCGAGAAGCTTCGTGCACATGTGATAAACACCACATGGGTGTAGCTTCACGTGTATGTATATTAGTTACACAATCAAATGATGACGCCACGTAATCAGGAACGTACATATTAATATTCTTCTTGCTTATGAGCAGCTGCTGTGGATAATTCTTCTGTACTATGCCGGTACATAATTGGCAGAGGGGTTTCCATGGCACGTCGATGGGTAGACAAAGCCACACAACACAGGATAGTCTGAAAAATTGCACAAGTGCGTCCAGCACCAGAAGACCTCTGAGAACCTTTCCCGCATCCTGGTGGGACCGGCATTAAAAAGCTCAAACAGCAGGGACCAGATCCGACATGTAACCCCGTCTATGTGAAGATCAATGCTGACCCCAACATAGTGGAGGTAAATTGAAGGAAAGATGCCCCATACAATTCACAATGAATCCCTGTGATATGATCTTCTCCCATACAAGTTTTGCACGGAGAGTCCGGGTCTATTTTAAAGTCCATTTGTCTTTTTTCACAAAATCGGAGTAAAAGCTTAATCTTGCTGCGTTCAACCCCCACAAGTCAGAACTGTTTTTGTCTTCTCTACCATTCTATTATGCTTGCCTCTATGCTCTGTAACTTGCTTTCCTTTTTATTTTGGTTTCTGCTCTTCAGCACTATAGGTGTTGCAACTTCCTTTCCCGTACTTCCCCGCATTCTTTGTCCAATGACTTTCTATCCCCAAACTGAAAGCCAGAACATGCAAATCACTGTGTAGAGGGATTTTTCAGTGGCAAGACAAAAACCTTTAAACAAAGTATTGGGTATTGGGCATTACCCTTCTGTGTAGTTAGCGGTTCACTGCCTGTTGTCAAGAGTAATCCATCTGTAGCAGTAAAGACATGAGACATATTACAAGAAGTGGGGCAAGACTTTGTCTCTCTGCCCTTTCTCTTCTGTACGTCAAAAGGCATGCAGGATTTCAGTTTGGGGCAGGCAAACCATAATAGGGGAAAGGAAGTTCTAGCACCTGTAATGCTGGCAAATGCATTATATCACTTGTGTTATGTATTTTCACCTGTTACAATGACAGAACCTTAATGATTAACCCAAGAATTTCAGCGACATATGTCCATTTTGGAGTCCAGAAATGTGAACTCTGCTCAATTCCTTAAAGTCAGAACTTTTCTTATTTCTTTGTGTCTGCCACCGATTATGTGAAACATTGCCCGCAGATCTTCAACCCAGACAAAAAGAACTCCTTTGCAAGAACAGTATAGGGGGCCTTTACAGTCCAATAGCTCCTAATGCACGAGTCCACCTGCTCTGGAGGTAGAAATGGGCCCTCTACCTCTCGGGCCCCTGTGCGGCTGCCCAGGTTGTAGCAATGGTATGTCCGCCCCTGCACATAACCCTTCTTTGCTCAGCAGCGTGGCATAGTCCTTTTTTAGGACCACTATATTAAAGCACCCTGATTGCTATATAATGGCTGCCATCACCGTAGTTCAGACTTTGTGGATCACCTGTAAAATGCCGCGTGTTCAGGGACCACTCCGTCTGACGCCTCGGGACCAGTCTGGTAATCTCCATTTTTCGGCATCCCATGCTGGTCTATTTATATCTCCATTTAACCCATACAAAGTTCACGTTGGGTTTTATTAGGGTAAACTGCCGGGAGCTGGCAGGATTCCTGTTTTTATAATTGCCACTGTTTTGCCTTTGCAAAGTTGATTTTCCCATGAAATTCTCGTCCCCTTTTGCCCATTCATCCTGTTGTTTTCGGTTTTCGTCAGTGACTTTCCCCATCCTCCTCCTTCATTTTTCTGTAAAATATTTACTGCAAACTTCCCATGACTTCCAGATATGTTTTCTCTATAAATACCTCGTCGGGAGGCGATTGTGAGCATTATTGTGGCTACACGCTTTGTCGGGCTCGCTGGCTGTCGACAGTCTCTTCATCAGGACACACAATCTGGCAGTCCCCATATTTCCATAACAGACACTCCTTTTGGTCTACGCGTCTGAGTTTGCTCTTGTTATTAGTTTCTGTTTTGCCATAACATGTAGGCACTAATAAATTTAATCAAGATAACAGGTAAATTAGTAGCAGATGCTTTGTTACATTAGACAGTCATTATACACAAACTTGAAGGACGAGACGTAGAACTAGTTTTGCATGTTTGTTTGCAAATTTTGCATGAATCTCCATATACACTACACCAGGGGTCTCAAACTCGGCTGGGTATATGGGCCGCACATAGAAAAAAGTGAATTTATATATATATAAAACAGCATTTTTAGTGACAAAACATTTGTCATGCTTTATTTTGAATTATTATTTTTTTTTTTTACAGTTTTGTTTCCCCCAATTGGCTACATACAGTAATATTGTCTTACTAGTCCCACCATATAGTAATTCTGGCAAACCCCTTGTAGTAATGTGCCCCATCCTAGTCTCCATGTTGTAGCAATGTTCTTATCCTGGTCCTCTACTTGTATTCATGCTACATACTGGTCCCCTTCTTGTAGTAATGTGACATGGTCATGCCGCATCCAGGTTCTCATATTATAGATATGTCCCCATATTGTAGCTATGCCCCCATCCAGGTCCCCATATTGTAGAGGTCCCCATATTGTAGAGATGTCGCAATATCGTTGAGATTTCAACATCCAGGTCCCCATGTTGTAGAGATGTCCCCATGTTGTAGATATCTCCATCCAGGTCCCCATATTGTAGAGATTTCCCCTTATTGTAGCTATGCCCCCATGTTGTAGGTATGTCCCCATATTATAGGTATGTCCCCATCCAGGTCCCCATATTGTAGGTATGTCTCCATCCAGGTCCCCATATTGTAGAGATTTCCCCATATTGTAGATCTCCCCATCCAGATCCCCATATTGTAGGTATGTCCCCATATTGTAGATAGGTCCCCTATTGAGCTGTTCTTCACATATACAGTACAGACCAAAAGTTTGGACACATCTTCTCAT
>VIAB01002613.1:34571-52794 GCA_009801035.1 Oophaga pumilio | reverse complement strand
AGACAGCGTGACAAAAGGGCCCATGTGTTGTTCTTGCACAGGGGCCATCTTGGGTGTCCACCACTGAGCACAGAGCACTATCGAATTCAAGGCTGGCCCCGACAACTGATCTCCACTTGGATTCTATATATGAAAGAAAGCTTCTCATTCAGTGGCCTATTTGGCACTTGTGTGCATTTTTCTAAGCTCCATTCAGGCCCGAGAAACTATATAACATTAGATTGTAAATGCACTATGAATACTACAGCACCATATACAAAGTCAGAACCTGGCTGCGCAATTGCAACCAGGTAGGTTTCTACTCTGACACGCGTTGGCGTTTCGTTTTAAAGATACTTTGAGAAGCCGGCCACTGCCTATGCGTATCGGTTGACTATTCTTATGTGGTCCCCTAGGGCTTATCAGCACCCCAATTTCCATGACTAACAGGTCTCTCTGTGTATTCAGTCAACTGAAGTGGAGAAGGAGAAGCCATAGGGGACCACATCTCTGAAATGCCACAGAGTGAAACATACCTGGCTGCAATACCGCAGCCAGTGTCTGATTCATATTGCCCATTGCAGGTTCTCTTTAATCCATCACTGTTTTTAAGAAATCTCCTGCACATACTATGAAAAATTTCCACAGTGTATATCAAGCAACGCTGCGGATCAAGATTTCCACAATAGTCAATTTATGCTGCAGATGTCGGAGCATATTTCACTGTTTGCAAAGATGGCAAAGCAGAAGGGAGAAATGTATGTGTGCTGAACCATTTTTGCAATGATATGACGTTGCTGCTGCATTTCCACCTCCAGGAGGTCAGCAGGGAAAATGCAGCATTATAATGTACCCTTAAAAGGAATGTCTCAACCTCTTTTTCTTTTCTTCAGAAGCGCACTGCTCCTGTCCCGATGACTTCCTGCTCTGCAGGGGGAGGAGCGCTCCTGAAGATGGACAGTTTGGACCAGAGGCATGCTCGCGTCACTGGTCCGAACTGTGCGTACTCTCATGCTCCTAGTAAAGGCAATTTTGCCTCTGTAGCATGACAGAAGTGAAGGGGGATTGAAGCAGGTCAAATCCAGCAATTCTGCCAGGCTTCAGAGTGGTGTGAAGAGGCTGTAAAGAGGTGTGCTCCATAAGTATGTTACTGGCACTAAGACGGCACGGTGACCGGCAACGAGCTGTGCACTACAAAATAAAAATCCATCCATTCTTGAGAAGGGAGAACATTTTTAGTAGGAAGTAGTTTGCAAAGTTGCTTGTTTTTAGAAGCATTATACAAATGTACCCACATAAGAACTTGAGACAACCCCTCAAATCTTCAAAAGCACTCTGGGATCCGTACGTGTTACAATGTGCAGTGTTTATGAAGTGATGTCAATGTTCTTCCAGACGTCTCTCAGCTTTGCGTTCACCTTGAATGGTTTGACCTGAAGAACAACACCAAACTTTCCCTCCAGGTTTGGCAAAGGATCTCCCTCAGGAACCTCCAGTGTGAACCTCTGCAAGATCCATGAGAGAAAAAGAAAAATTTCCATCTTGGCCAGAGCTTCTCCAAGGCAAACTCGAATTCCAGCACCAAATGGTAGGTAACTTTGACTTGGTGAGTACAAACGGTGTCCATTTTCATCTAAGAAGCGATCTGTGAAAGATAAGAAGCCGGGTAGTGAAGTGGGGCTGTATGATTTGGGATGATTATTGGAATGTCCACTATTGTAGTTTTGGTGGAGTTGTGCTTAGATTTAACACATCGGTAGAGTAAGAGTATGCTACTGATAAGGATGATGAAGATGCGAGTGGTGAACACGAAGATAAGACATAAACAGTTATAATAAAAAGTATTCTGAAAAGTGTTTCCACTACTTTTCCCAAACAATGACGCAACATAACACCTATGCAACTGCACATTGTAATTGTCACTAAAGCAGTGGTTAAAATTAAAGGCTGTATGCAGAACCCAGACACACTGCAAAACAAGCAATGTGAACAGTGCCCTAGCCAAAGACAACATTTTTTATCCAAAATAATAAATGTATGATAAGTCTATACTACAAGTAATATTTTGCGTATTCCATAAATACTAATATGCACCATTAGCTCATAAATTTTCATAATTACAATCACATAAATATTTGAGCCTCACCAGTTTAAAAAAACATCATATTTTTATTTTTTTGTATTCTGGACATTGGCAAATGTTCCTTAAGGACATTTAGAAGATCCCAAGGCATAAGAAAGTTTGTCAAAAGTACTATTTATTAATCATGTCCCACATCCAGTAGATAAACAGCAACTTTTCTACCACATATGCCCTTCTTCAAGTCAGAACAAAAGTAACAATGCTCTAGTTTGAAATAGGCCTTTTGTGGACAAAATTTTGCTTTTTTTTTTTTACTGTTTTTCTAATGGGTATATGACACGATCAATAAAGTATACCGTACTTTTAAGAAGAGTTATGGTGCCTTGGATTCTTCTACTTGGATATTTTGGTGGTTTGGTGGAGAACTATGCCAAGCTAAGCAAAAAGCAATGGGAGAACGGGAATCCGACCAGATACCTGTTCCCTAAGGGCATATTCAGATTACAGTGTCAGTGTGTCATATGTTTTTTTTTTTAATGGAACCCCATACAATGCATGATCCCATCTGATACGTGAAAATGGTTCAGAATAAGAAATCCATTAAGTTTAACAGAAAAGACGCAAAAATCCATGAGAAAACCGCAAGTGTGACTGGTTCCCCTAAATTCTATGAGTCTGTTTGATGTCCCGTTTTTAAAATATCTAACACCCCCCATACACATTAGACTAATGTCAACACAACCCACTGATACCAGCGTGTATGGGGGTCTTCAGCCTCTCCCCTGACAGATGATGTCAACGGAGAGAAGGTTCCAACATCTTTGATTTTGGACTGCCGATCCTTTTGTTTTGGGTGAGATAAGTCAACGCCAGATGAGACGGTCAACAGGAGTGCAAGACTGGGGGAGCGTTCCTATGTATGGGGGAGTGGAGAAAGACATCTGGTTTGTCCAACAGCTATCTCTTGTGTATGGGGGGATTGAAAAGAAGAAGGGTAGAAGGGTTTGATAAGTTTTTACGTTGAATCAAAATCCTCCATGAGCACATTACAGTTGTTTCCTTCGGGTCGACCTTTTACCCAGCAGTCTGATCTCTATGAGTTTTATGGTCATGGTTCTGCATCCTTAAGTTATATTGGTTTAGATTTCTGAGAACAAAGCACTTAACATTGTCACTGATGAACTGATAATAATGTGCGCTCAATTAAGACTGTCATAAAGGCGTGGATAATGAGGCCGATATAACTGATAAAGAGCATCGGTGACGATAATGCGTGTGTCTATGGTGACAAAGCAATCATTACCGATCAGTGGACCAGATTCCTGTATAAGATTTGATCTAACTAGTTGGAAATGTTTCCTCTGCAGATGGTTGTTCACATCAGATCATGAAAATTGTTATTCTGAAAAAAAAAATCAGCTTTGGGTATCTAAAACATGTTTTCTACAAACCTGGTTTAAAGTCTTCAGGGTTTACCCATTCCTTCTCGTCATGGTGCAGCGACCACAGGTTTATAACCACTCGGGCTTCTTTAGGAATGGTGTATTCTCCGATGCTGTAAAACAAGTATAAACATCTATGTGTCATACAATACACAGTTACGTGTTACGTGACGAGGATACTGACCCAAATTAGCTATAGACAGAAGTTCATTGCCCACCCAAAGGTGTTTGCATCATCACAATCATCGTTCTGTTAGTGTGCTTAAAGGGGTTCTTAAAGGGGTGCTTGAATGGGTTCTCCAAGCATATGATACTGAAGATCTATCTCTATGATAGTCTTTCAATATCAGTTCAGTGGGGTCTGATATCCGACAACCCCACCGATCAGCTCCTATTGGCTCTAGTAATCGCTGCATGTAAACATTGGATGGTGCTGCACAGCACAGCTACATTCAATGTGTAGCAGTCACTGCTATGTACTGCAGAACTCAAAAGAAATAGGAGCTGATCTCCTATCCAGCTGCTGTCAGAGCTGGATCTGATGATGACCTATACCAGGGATTGGCCATTAATGTGATATACTCCTCACCATCAGTCAACCTTTTACCAAGAGTCTTAAAGAGGTTTGTCCTACACTAAGTTGCTGTTCACTGGGCATCTGACTGCTGGTACCCACGAATCTGCAGTCCTCTGATTGAATAGGGGGGCAATGGTTCTGCATATACTGCAGCTCCCTTTATTATGTAAAGAACTGATGAAGACAGCCATGTTCAACGCTTGGATATCTCTGGCAGTCCCACAGACAATAAATTAAGTTGTGAGCAACATGCGCGGCCCTAGCGCCATAGAGATCTGAAGAGCCCTGTTTTTGGCCTCTGTGGGGGTCTCAGCAGTTGGACATTGAGAGATTAGCAATTTATCACCTGTGGATAGGTGATATGTTGTTAAAGTAGGTCAACCTTTTTAATGGTAGAGGGCTGTGTAGCTTGATGTTCGCTGGTCCAATGCAAAAACTGCATCAGGGCCCCAAACTATCAAGGGTCTGTAATAATATTAGACTTCTCATTTGGGCACAAGGGACCTTTTGGGCCCCTCTAGGCTTCAGCGTCTTTTCATTTGAGCATAAGGGACCTTTTGGGCCCCTCTAGGCTTCAGCGTCTTCTCATTTGAGCATAAGGAACCTTTTGGGCCCCTCTAGGCTTCAGCGTCTTCTCATTTGGGCATAAGGAACCTTTTGGGCCCCTCTAGGCTTCAGGGACCAGGTGAGATTGCAACCCCTGCACCCAGTATAGTTGCGCCTGTGATTGCTTTTCAAAAGTACATTTACCCCTTTAAAATGCAGTCAGGTAACAAAAATAAGTACATTATTCAATGCATTTCACAAAGTCTCCACAGCTCGATGCAAAATTCTCATCAATTCCCACCTAGTATCTTTCATAGCAACATGAGGAATGAGTAGAGGGGAGACAGGTCGAATTCTCAGAACTTCAGCTATGGTGGCTTCCAAGTAGTGTAAGATTTTCCTGTCGCTCAGTTGTGGATGTCTTCCGAATCCAACCCCCATATCCAGCTCCTCCTGGATCTTCTTCTGCACCTGAAAGGGTGAATCCGACTAATGTTAGCAATGCTTCTATCACTCACTTTCTAAAAAATACATCTAAGCAATGGTCTCACCTCTGGGTAGTGTAATAAATATACAATTGCCCATCTCAACACCGTAGACGTTGTCTCCACTCCTGCTCCAAATATATCCCCGACAGTCATCAGGATGTGATCCTCCGTCAGTCCCACATCATTGGACATATTACTGTTATTATTTTCCATGCTGAGTTTGGCTTTCAGAAGAGCATCCAATAAATCCTTGACTGATTCACTACAAAAAGCCGCCTGGAACATACGGAAATTAGAGTAAGAAACAATCTCATGTCCTAATATAATGAGCATATAAACTGGAGTGGGAAAAGCAGGTAAAAGTGGAAGGCGGAAAGGGGAACCATTCAGCCCCCGGAAAAGGGAACCATTCAGCCCCAGGAAAAGGGAACCATTCAGCCCCCGGAAAAGAATCAGGTGAACAGGAGCAAAAATAGAAGCCCCATGAAAAATATGTAGGGTTTAATCAAACCCCACAAAAAATGGGCATTCGTGATTTGTTTTTCACGAATGAAAAATGGTGCTAGGTGGTCTTAGGGAAAGGACTGAAACATCCAGAAATTGTATTTTTTGTCAGTATGTTTTTTTGTTAGAAGGGATTGGAGCATTTCACACACATGGATTTGGTAGTTTTGGGCCATCATGAGCTATCCACAAAGTCTATGGCAGGGTTTATCGGGGGGAATCAAGCTTACAGCTGCCTGGTTCAGACAGACATGCACGGTCACAGACGCTGGATGGAATGGCTAATGGTCGCCTAAGGGAAGCAGTGGAGGAGAAGAGGTGAACGGGCCAAGGGCAGGCCAGCTTGTCACCCAGGGTAAGGGTGATGCAAGTGTTGGGTCACCAAGTTGTGCTGCCGAATGTGAATAAAGCGCAGCTGACCTCACAAATATTTTACTACAATAATGTCGATGTGTGGTTTTTGTGTGAATGGTTGTGGGGTGTTTAATATGTGCATTTATCATTAAGCTGTTTCCCAGAATAATTACTTATTGGGAAATTCCGTACAATTTTTATAACAAAAAAAAATAATTTTGAATGTGTTTTTCATTGTGTAGACTTGGTTTTTCCTTTGCATATCTTCTGCCTCACCTACCTCATGCTCCTTTAGCTTCTTCTTGAGCAGCTGATCTCGGGTTGCCACTGACTGCCTCAATACATCCAGATCCTTGTTTGGAAATATCTGAAAACATTAAAGAACATTCAATAATTATTTCATTCCAATTTGTGGTTGGTTCATTGTTCACTGAAACTCCCGCTTTCTCTGTTTAGGAGTCCAGTGGGCGGTCCTATCTATGGATGGTCAGCTTTCTCTATGTAAAGTCATCAGAGAATGGGGTCAGTCGCTGGGTAGAGCCGCCTTCTTTGTTAAAAATTTTATTCAACTTTTTCAGGACAAGTTGGATTAAAACCTAAATAGGTTCCCACTTAGGAGGATACCATCATATATTTTAAGGTGGGATATTGTGCTCAGGAACCCACTAGTGGGGGTATCTGAATAGCATGTAGGGAGTTGGATTTTGGTGATCATGTGGGAAGGTTGGGGACAGCGCTTGTCATTTTGCGATAGAGTGGTCACATTCTTCACATGCCTAAAATTGTCGTCCAATTTTTTTTCTTATTATTGGTGCATTGCTCTGGTAATTTCTTGCTGTTTCTGGAACATGTTATACATGTGCAACAGAATAGGAATGTTTTATAGGGTCAGGTGCACACTAAGGCTAAGTTCCCACAACGAGTTTTTGGTGAGTTTTTTACACTGCTTGTTTTTGAAAAAAATTCAAGTTACCTTAATGGGTGCAGAAATGCTGCAGAAAATCTGCAACATCAAAAACTCACCAAAAACTCATCATGGGTGCATAGCTTAAAGATGACCCCATAGATCGAGAACTGTTTCCGTTATGTGATGAGTTGGGATAGGTTTAATCGTGAGCAGGGGCAAGTGTCGAATTAGCAATTGGTGTGTATTAAGTGTGCAAGCAGGACAAGGCCTCTACAGTGAGGGAAATAAGTATTTGATCCCTTGCTGATTTTGTAAGTTTTCCCACTGACAAAGACATGAACAGTCTATAATTATAAGGGTAGGTTAATTTTAACATTGAGAGATAGAATATCAAAATAAAATCCAGAAAATTACATTGTATAAATTATATACATTTATTTGTATTTTGCAGTGAGAAATAAGTATTTGAACCCCTACCAACCATTAAGAGTTCTGGCTCCTACAGACCAGTTAGACGCTCCTAATCAACTCATTACCTGCATTAAAGACAGCTGTCTTACATAGTCACCTTTATAAAAGACTCCTGTCCACAGACTCAATCAGTCAGACTCTAACCTCTACAACATGGGCAAGACCAAAGAGCTTTATAAGGATGTCAGAGACAAGATCATAGACCTGCACAAAGCTGGAATGGGCTACAAAACCATAAGTAAGACGCTGGGTGAGAAGGAGACAACTGATGGTGCAATAGTAAGAAAATGGTATCAAACGGTTTGGGAAAATCAAGACGTACCACGTCCAATGAATCGCCTTGGTCCAGTCTATAGCTTACCTCTTCATAAAAACTGATTAGATTGGTTTGACAGGAGCGATTCCTCATAAACCCATGCTGATATGGAGTAAAACAGTCATTCTCATTGAGATAATCCAGAATAACTTCCCTGAGAAACCCTTCACATATTTTACCAACAATAGAGGTTAGACTTACTGGCCTTTAATTTCCAGGATCACTTTTAGAGTCCTTTTTGAATATTGGTACCACATTTGCTATGTGCCAGTCCTGTGGCTGGGTCTTCCAGCAAGACAATGACTCAAAACATACAGCCAAGGCAACAAAGGAGTGGCTCAAGAAGAAGCACATTAAGGTCATGGAGTGGCCTAGCCAGTCTCCAGACCTTAATCCCATAGAAAACTTATGGAGGGAGTTGAAGCTCCAAGTTGCCAAGTGACAGCCTCAAAACAAAATCCTAATAATTTAGAGATTATCTGCAAAGAGGAGTGGGACAAAATTCCTCCTGACATGTGCGCAAACCTCATCATCAACTACAAAAAACGTCTGACTGCTGTGCTGCCAACAAGGGTTTTGCCACCAAGTATTGTCTTGTTTGCAGAGGGATCAAATACTTATTTCTCACTGCAAAATGCAAATAAATTTATCTAATTTATACAATGTGATTTTCTGGATTTTATTTTTCATATTCTATCTCTCAATGTTAAAATTAACCTACCCTTAAAATTATAGACTGCTCATGTCTTTGTCAGTGGGCAAACGTATAAAATCAGCAAGGGATCAAATACGGTACTTATTTCCTTCACTGAATTTAATGCGGTATTCGACGGTGGATAATTTTATATTGATTTTATTTTTATTCTTCTCAGAATGTGTGACAGCCACCATGACTATGAGAATAATATATAAATGTTTGCCTGGTGTCTGTGCTTGCCGCATTTTATTCTTAGGCTACATTCACGCTTCTATGTCTATCTTTTACAACTGTGTAAAACAGACCGATTTTTCTTCCTGCGTCATCTGTTTTCCCTCCATGTTGCATCCATTTATTTCTCAGCCATTTTTAATATCTGAATCGGGTAGCCCGTCTGAACTTTTATTTACCCATTGACTCTTATCAATGGATCTGAATGAAACACAGATCACTGAAGTAAAAAGGACGTCTTCTGTTTGTCATTTGTGTTGAATAGAATCCCATAGACTTTATTGGTAGAGTCTGATCCTCAACAGAGTTGACAGGACATGCTCTGAGTGTCGCAGATCGGACACATTGATCCATTCTGTAAAACAGATGTGTGTATCGATCAATGAAACTAATTGAGTCCATTTACTTTGCGGAATTTGACAACCCTCATAGGAGACACAGAATTGCACAGTATTCGTAGTATAGATTGTAGAGTTTATCTTTAAAGGGAATCTGTCACCAGGTTTTTACTATGCCATCTGAGAGCAGCACAATGTATTAACAGAAACCCTGATTACAGTGATGTGCCATTTACTTTACTGAGTGTTGTAGTTTTGCTTAAAAATAGTTTTATGTGCTGCCGATTTAGCAGGTCTCTGAATGCTGAGCTCTGTACAACCCGCCCTCACCACCGATTGGCAGCTTTCTGTGTACGCTGTGCGGAAAGCTGCCAATCAGTGGTGGGGGTGGGGTTATACAGCGCTCATGAATATGGAGGACTACATGGTAGCAGGTTTACTAGCCCTCTAGTAATAATCTACTGTTAATACTTCAGTGATTTTATCAAATTTGCAGGAAGCAGCCAAGTAAATGACACATCGCTGGAATCAGGGTCTCTGCCCCTACATTATGCTGCTCTCAGATTAGATGGCAAAAAACTGGTGACAGATTCCACTTTAAGTCTACTTTCCATTATAGCCATACCTGAAGCCAAGGGAAGATGTCAACCAGGCTGTCCTTTGCCACGGTGTCCACAATGCCTTTGCTGTACCTTAGCATGGTCTTAAACTCTTCATCACCTCTACTGTATCTTGTGTTGAAACACAATGAGCAAACCACGTTGGTGACGGCTCGTGTTAGGTCTGGAGCCACGTCGAGTGGGAGGGTCTGGGAAGTAAGTGTTTGGCACAACGAGGCAGCTTCACGAGAAACTACAATAAAGAAGGAAGAATAATTGGATCATTTTTTTTTTAAATAAAGTGAAATTGAAGGGAACCTGTCACCTGATTCATGCTGCCCAAACCTCAGTCAGGATGAATCAGAGCCTGGCTATGCAATTACAGTTTGCTGCAATCGTTCTCTTTAAATGGCTAGCCCAATGACTACATCAAAAGTACACTAGGGGGTGCTATAACACCTATGTGACAGCAATATCTATGCTCTACACTCTGCGTGACTGCAGACTTGGGAATTCTCATAGCTCCCGCTGTCAGGAAACTCGGGTGCCGGCGGCAGAACCAGTGGGTCATATGACCACAAGTATGCGATATACATACTTCCAGCCACATGCCTACTAGACGTGATTGGACTTATATTGAGCGATGCTGGGCACGTCTAGTCGGAATGTGCATATCGCGCACTTGCAGTCACGTGACCACCTGGTCTCAGCACCTGCACAGGAGAATCCTGACAGTCGGCGTAGTTGTGATGTGAGTATTCCAAAGTCTGCAGTCACAGCGAGGGACTATATATTAATCATTCTAGTTGTTGGTTTACAAATAGTAAAATACAATCTGTAGTTTGCAGATTACAAAGAACTGACATTACAAACTACACAGTCCAATAGACAATTATCAGATATGAGAATGATCATACTTTGGCATGTTTTTACTAGATAGACAAATGCACAGATAAACAGATCTACTGTAGAAGAAGATATTGAGTTTTCCCCCCATACCATAATTACTTTTTAATTATTAAATTAATAAGTCAGTTATCCACAGGCAATTTTAATTAAACAATTTAAAAAATGATTAAACCCTTCAAATATATATGTATATATATTTAAATATTTTCAAATAGTTTTATACATGTACCTTAAATAGGTAATATAAAAGCGGAAAAGTAAATTTTGCAGAATCTACTCTATAATAAATTTTGGCCATGTAATTCAAGAACGGACCACTAGATGTCAGCAGAGCCACAAAGATTTTCATCTAATAGGCCTGTTGTTCTTGAGGGTCTGAGGTCACTGTACTATTTTTGGCGGTATTGCCACAGTAGGAAAGGTATTGAATCATTTTCGCAACAAGTAACCGAAATGTAATTACATTCTTATTAAAATACTTAATCTAACAAATAATGTTACATCGTAAATTATGCCAGCGATGACTGTGGTTTGACCAGCATTCTCAAATGTTACCACTAGAGGGAGCACGTCATGCTGTTGTGCAAAGAATGTGAATAGTTTAAAAGTATTCTGGTTTCAGCAGAAAAAAAGGAAAAGGAAAAGATATGTAATTTTTCTTCATAATTTGTGTATCAAGTCTGTATTTTTCAAGACCTGTGTCTGTCCAAGTAAATTGATGAGGCTCAGTTATGTAGTGGATGAAATCTGTGGCAAAAATCTGCAGCATGTCGGAGATTTCTACTGTGATTTTTATCTTCTTGAAGATGAGATTGTGTAACCCCCTTCCTGCAGGAGCCAAATTTTTGCTTCCTGCGCTTTTGTTTTTTCATTCCCTATTTTTGCAGGACGAGTTGTAGTTTTAACCCCTTCACATGCTGAGCCCGTATCTTTCGCAGCACATGACAACTGATTTAATCAGCCATTGCGCGCCTTTAACAACCGCGGGTGGAGCCGAGGCTGATAACCAGTTAAATCTCGCTGTCAAGGTCATAAATTCGGCGCCTGTGTCACGAGATCGCGGGGAGTCGATCTGTTGTCATGACAGCTGGGGTTCTGCCAAATTAGAAAAAGGAGAAAAAAATCCAAGTTTGTTGAAATTGCAAAAAAAAAATGCAATTACACAATTGTTTTTTTTTATTTGCCATGTTCACGTTATGGTAAAACTGAGCTTACAACGAGTTGTTGGGAAAAGTCGAGTGGTTGCAACAGCTCCGCTGGTGGGGAGGTGGCAGTGGGGTCATTGCAAGCTGTGGCTTTTCTGAAGAGATCTGTTTTCCAATTGCATCTGGAGTTCCCGAATGCGAGAGACAATTGGACGTGTGGAGGCAATGAATTCCAGAGGATGGGGAGATGCTGGGGAAGAATCTTGGGGATGGTTGGGTGAGGAACGTATGAGGGCAGAGGAGAGACGGAGGCCTTTTGAGGACAAGAGATTATATGTGGGGAGGTGATAGGAGGTTAGTTTGGAGATATATGGAGGAGACAGATTATGGAAGGCTTTGTAGGTCATTGTTTAAACTGAATTCTTTTGGTAAGTGGAAGCCACTGAAGGAATTGGCAGAGGCAGAGGAGTAGTGGGGGAGAGGTGAATCAATCAGGCAGCAGAGTTAAAGACAGACTGGAGAGGTGTGAGAGTATTAGCAGGGAGGCCACAGAGGAGGATATTGCAGTAGTTGAGGCGGGAGATGATGAGGGCATGGGTGTGAGAGTGTTAGCAGGGAGGCCACAGAGGAGGATATTGCAGTAGTTGAGGTGGGAGATGTTGAGGGCATGGGTGCGAGAGTGTTAGTAGGGAGGCGACAGAGGAGGATATTTCAGTAGTTGAGGCGGGAGATGATGAGGGCATGCACTAACATGCACTAACATTTCAGTAGATTCAGGGTTGAGTATAGTGGGATACTGGAAATATTTTTGAGTTGAAGGTGGCAGGAGGTGGTCAGGGCTTGGATGTGTTTTTAAAGGACGGGGCAGAATCAATGGTTAGATGGCGGACTAGCGGACACCAAGACAGCGGACTAGTGATACAGTGGAAAGTGTGATGTCATTTATTGTGATAGACCATGCAGGGGGGTTGAGGGAGATGGAAGAAAGGTGATGAATTCGGTTTTGTCCACATTGAGCTTTAGAAAGTGTGATGAGAAGAAGGAGGATATGGATAATAGACATTCTGGGCTGCAGAGAGGTGACATCTGAGAGGTAGATTTCAGCATCATCAGTATGTAGGTAGTATTAGAAGCCATGAGACCTTATGACTTGTCCTAGTACAAAGGTATAAATGGAGAAGAATAAGGGTCCCAGGATAGAGCCTTGAGGGACACCAACAGAGCGACGGCAGGATGAGGCAGTAATATGGGAATGGGAAACGCTAAATTTGCGGTTAGTGAGGTAGAAGTTGGGTCAAGGGATGGTTTTGCAGGACAGGTGTAAAGTAGTCCCGCTTATTTTCTTATAGGCTGTAAGCTTGCGAGCAAAGCCCTCCATCCTCCTGTAACTGGTGAACTATGTGTTACCTTGTATTGTCTTGATTGTCTGTACATGTCCCAGCTTAATTGTAATGTGCTGTGGAATATGCTGAGGCTATAGAATAAAATTATTTATTATAGTTACATGTTTGCAAGATGACGGGAAGACACCGCAGGTTAATGATAAGTTGAAGAGACAGGTTTGGGCTGAGATAAGCGTTGTGGTGAGGTTGGGGAGGAGGTGGGATGGTACGGGGCTCAAGCGCACAAGTGGTGAGGTGTGACTTGGAGAGAAAATGATCAAACATTTGTCCAGTGATGATGGGAAAGAAGGTTATAAGGGACGGGTATTGGTCTGTTGTGCAGAGGAGTTATGGTGGTTGACCATTAGAGCTTTGTCTGATGTGGTCGATATTGTTTTTGAAATGTGTGCAGGGGTGGATGGGGAGAGAACTGAAAGTGTTATAACTGTTTGGGGTTGAGAAGATATGAGAGTTGTGAAGTATTCCTGTTTACCAGAGGTGAGGGCCGACTTGAGTTTTTTAATTGCTTGCTTGAATTGTCTCCCTGTGAGTGCATTTTCTTCCAGCATTGCTTTACAACCCTGGACACTTGGCACAGTTTTTTTGTGCGGTTTGGCGTGCCAGAGTTGTCTATTGATTTGTCACATTATGCTATGAATGAGAGGGGCGACTGAGTCAATAGCTGACAAAAGTGTGGCATTATAGAGACCAAAAACTGCAATTCTGGAGTTTCAATTTATTTTTCATTTATTAAGTCACTTTTTATTTTGAGAAATTGGACTTATAAACAGTACCAAATATCCTTTTTCTATTAATTAATTTATTTTTTGTATATTTAAGATGGTAGAGGAATTACTATTTTATGTTTTTTTTTACTTTTTAAAATATTTTTTTAAACATTTTTTTTTTAAAACTATGCCTTTTTTTGGTTTCTTGTAGCTGTCATGGCAACCCAAAGTAAGGAGCTTGGCGTTAGGCCAATGGATGCCAAACCAGGTTTGGGCCACTTAAATGCAGCTATCACAGATTGACAGCAGCATTGGTAATACAGAAGAGATCTGCGCTAGCTCCAGTTGCTGCTGTTAGAGGTAGGTCCTGGCTGTATGAAACAGCCGGTACCTGCTCTGTGAGGAATGGGATCACCTTCTGAGCCCAATCAATACACAAACACCTTGTCCATGACAGAGTAGGGTGTCATGGAACAGGAAAGGCTTAAAGTTTGAAAATCATTTATAAATACCCTTGTGAGGAGCTGGCCACAGACCTTTTCCAGCACGGAGCCAGAACATTGATCATATTGTTTTGTTTATTAAGAGATTTGCTTGCTTGTCAGTTTAAGGTGCACAAATCTCTCCTGGAAAGTGTTCAGTCTCACGAATCAATGTTTCCATTCAGTGACAGTAAGCAGAGGAAGACGCGGAGGGTGGATATCATGTATACATAAAGCCTACATTTGCATTTCTGTCCTAAATCGGTTAGGGGCATGTGTGTCTTTGTTCCTTTCTTCAGGGGGCATCCCTAATACACAACCCTGCAGACAGGATGGAAACTGGAATATTCTTCAGAAAATGTTTAAGGGGAGGGTGTGAACACTTCTGCCCATACTGGACGCTGATACCAGGAGAGGGAGAATAATAAGCCACATGTTTAGTGAGTATGTTGGTACGGTTACATCGAGGGGTGGGGATCTGTTGCTGAGGTTCTGGTGCCCCTGATGGATAGCCTATGGAGATTGGAGATCTGTTGCCGGCTGGTTACATGTGCTGCGGTCGTATTATCTGTCGTCTGGATTTGAGGAACTATCCTAAGGACTGTTGCTGGCTGGAGCGCGATACATGTGCTACGGTAGTGATGTCTATTGTCTGGAGGAGCGTGGACTGTGACTACAGACTATAATGGCGGGAAATTCAAAAGCTGTGGGCCAACCAAAAGTTGGAAGACAGAGATTATCGTCTGGTACGGGAAGCAGTAGAACTACCAGCTCCGGGTTGGGATCTTGTGGGCTGGGGACAATGTAATTTGACCATCTACCTGGCGTTATTCAAAGACCATGGACATAAGGAATAAAATATAGTTGCATTGTTAACCTACTTTGGTGATTATTACAACTCAGAACATCAGATCTTCACAACCCTCTTAATGGATTTCCACTAAACTATCCTACTAATTCCAACTAATCATTAACCAGGGAGAATACAAAGAGTATGGTTTACTATGGACGACCTGGCATATCCTTGCATTGTGTATTAATTAATTTCCCTTTAGCTGACACCATCGGGAAATTGAACCCTTGTCGCTTTCCCTATTGAAAACTATTGATCATTTGATGGTCCAAAGCAGCACACCTTATGATTAGATTATGGTCAATGCACATTTATGATAATCTATCCAAAGCTGACACCCCTTTGCTGTCTAGTTTAATAGTTATTGGCAGGGCCAGCGTCAGCACCCGATGCACCCGGGCAAGTGCGGGCCCTGAGCAGGCGAGGGGGGGGACTTGCGCTGACGTTCAGGTCAGAGGGCGCAATAACGCAACTAGTGTGCACCCTCTGTCTGAACAGTACAGTGCAGAGAAGCGGAAGATGATGACGCTGAGGAGTCCGGAGCAGAGCAACGGCCAGCGAGAAGAGGTGAGTATTTCATTTTTTTTTATTGTTTGGAGCATCTTATGGGACCAATCACTTATGGAGCAGTATATGGGGCCCATAATATATGGAACATCTTATAGGGCCAATTACATATGGAGCATCTTATGGGGCCAATTATATATGGAGTAGTATATGGTATGGAGCAATATATGGGGCTCATTATTCTGTATGGAGCATTATATGGGGTCCATTATTCTGTATGGAGCAAGACATGGGGCTCATTATTCTGTATGGAGCGTTATATAGGGTCCATTATTCTGTATAAAGCAAGATATGGGGCTCATTATTCTGTATGGAGCATTATATGGGGTCCATTATTCTGTATGGAGCAAGACATGGGGCTCATTATTCTGTATGGAGCATTATATGGGGTCCATTATTCTGTATGAAGCAAGATATGGGGCTCATTATTCTATATGGAGCATTATATGGGGTCCATTATTCTGTATGGAGCATTATATGGGGTCCATTATTCTGTATGGAGCAAGATATGGGGCTCATTATTCTATATGGAGCATTATATGGGGTTCATTATTCTGTATGGAGCATTATATGGGGTCCATTATTCTGTGTGGAGCAAGCTATGGGGCTCATTATTCTGTATGGAGCATTATATGGGGTCTATTATTCTGTATGGAGCAAGATATGGGGCTCATTATTCTATATGTAGCATTATATGGGGTCCATTATTCTTTATGGAGCAAGATATTGGGCTCATTATTCTGTATGGCGCACTATGTGGTGCCCATTATACTGTATGGAGAACTATACTGTCCGGTTTCTGAGCTATTGATATCACTCATGTAATGTAAGAAGTAAGTGAAATCTTTGGCATTGTACTATACCTATATTTCTCTGCTGTATCTGTGCATCATGAATTGTGGTATGTGTTAAAAGGGCCCACTCAGACTCTTTCGCCCGGGGCCCGCGTAAACCTGGAGCCGGCCGTGGTTATTGGGGTTGTATGAGATCAGTTCCCACCTCTTCTTGCATAGACATATAAAATCATAGTAATTTCTATACTCACTGATCTGCTCAATGGCGATGGTCCCTTCACCAAACATGCCGAGAGCGGAGTGCACCAATTTACGGTGAAACTTCCAAGTGGGGCTGTAGTCTGCAAAAGCAATATCTTTGGCATCTCTTGTCAAAATATCAGTTGTTACCTTGAGAGGAAAGAACAGAGCTATTTAGGATACAACAGTTCATTCACATATTTTAAAGGGCCACTATCACGGGATGCTGGCACTTTAAATACCGACATTGTACAGACACCTATAAAAAAGAGGATAAGAGACACAGAGCGCCTCCTGTACACAAGCCCTCACCACCTGTCCATGGCTTACCACTCAATAAGTCATAACAGGCCAGTTTTTGCTTTTGTTCTGTTTCCACTGCATCATAAGTATTTCATTATTTATTTTTAAAAATTCACCTTTTTATTTAGTGCACCCAACAAGTATATGTAAATATGATAAATTCTCCCATTTTATAGATTGTAGTGACTAAGCAGAAAAAAGTGGCTATTCTATTCACCAGTAGGTAGGTCCTAAAGAAGGTTACCAGGTTTCTACTAAATTGAAAGTAAAATTCACATTCTCTGTTCTGTAATACTGAGGGAAATCATCTGATTTACCTATGACATATATCTGAGATAAGTATTATAATTTCATGTTCAGTCACATTTTGTTTTGTTTTTCTTCTCAGAACTGATAGGCCCTTTTTATCCTGATATGTAGTACTACATGGAGGTCACTCAGATAAATCACTGTCTAAGTATTTCCTGGAATGCTCAAAACCGCCAGAACTGAAGTTCTTACAGAGCGGCTCTGCCTGGCTCATAATCGGGGTGATCCCCCGCTGTCATGTTCATATGAAGACATAGTTGAGCACCCCTAGATGTCCATATGAAGACATAGCAGAGCATCCCTAGATGTCCATATGAAGACATAGCTGAGCACCCCTAGATGTCCATATGAAGACATAGCTGAGCACCCCTAGATGTCCATATGAAGACATAGCTGAGCACCCCTAGATGTCCATATGAAGACATAGCTGAGCACCCCTAGATGTCCATATGAAGACATAGCTGAGCACCCCTAGATGTCCATATGAAGACATAGCTGAGCACCCCTAGATGTCCATATGAAGACATAGCTGAGCACCCCTAGATGCCCATATGAAGACATAGCTGAGCACCCCTAGATGTCCATATGAAGACATAGTAGAGCACCCCTAGATGTCCATATGAAGGCATAGTAGAGCACCCCTAGATGTCCACATGAAGACATAGTAGAGCACCCCTAGATATCCATATGAAGACATAATTGAGCACCCCTAGATGTCCACATGAAGACATAGTAGAGCACCCCTAGATGTCCACATGAAGACATAGTAGAGCACCCCTAGATGTCCATATGAAGACATAGTTGAGCACCCCTAGATGTCCATATGAAGGCATAGTAGCGCACCCCTAGATGTCCATATGAAGACATAGTAGAGCACCCCTAGATGTTCATATGAACACACAGTAGAGCACCTCTAGATGTTCATATGAACACACAGTAGAGCACCCCTAGATGTCCATATGAAGACATAGTAGAGCAC
>VIAB01002613.1:4566-16072 GCA_009801035.1 Oophaga pumilio | reverse complement strand
GAGAGGGCGGGATTGTGCCGGCGAAATCGGCGCCTGCGCAGTCAACGATTTTCGGCGCCATTTTCTTGAAGACACACTGCAGTGTGTATTCCACAAAATGGCGCCAGAAAGCGTAAATTGGGCATGCGCCAAAGCTGGCAAAGTCGGCGTCTGCGCAGTCCTCGCTTTCCGGTGCCGTTTTCTTGAAGACCCACTGCAGTGTGTCTTCCACAATATAGTGCCGGAAAGCGCGGACTGTCCATGCGCCTATTCCGGTGCCACAGCCCGCCCTCTCCTGACATCCCAGCAAGACCCCGCGGCAACACCGAATTGGTAAGGTGTTGTGCCGGAGATCGTGGTATGCGTTCATTGCTTACGCATACTGCGATCTCCTGGGCCAACCTCCTCATCCCCGGGTGCGTTACTCTGTCCAGACTGCGCAGGCGCGTCGCGCTTGCACAATCTAAAGGCTTCAAACAGAGTGACGCTCCCAGCGTTATATTATAGATGTAGTGTGTATTACTCCTTAGTGTGCTGTATTATACTGTGTGCACCATATGATATATGTATTATTTGTTCTGTATCACTGCTGATATTAGCAATAACTCTACTAAACAAAAACTGAGATAAAATAACCCTTTTCTCTGGTCAGTCCAGCAGCTGAACTTATGATGGAGAAGGAAGTGGTAGCGAAGATGGCGGCGTCCGCGGATGGGCAGACTAAATACGGCCAATCGGTTAAGGGGCTTCTCACTGAAAAGGTCGGGACGTGCGGTGCTGACGTTATAGCACTCACCAAGCAAGTGCTGAAAGGATCAAGGAGCTCCGAGGTGAGGAACAAGATCTAACCAGTGTGGTGATGGGACGGGCATGGTATCAATTTTCTTCAGAATTATTGATGTGACAAATTAGTAAACCCAGTCTCCATGTTCCCTGTGTGTTAGTTTATTTTGTAACTAGCATTCTGCACATGAACCAGGTGGCTCAGGATGCACGATGCTACTGTATAAAGGCATGAGTGTAAATTTTATTTTCTTTCTGTATAAGTGTTTATTACTTTGGGAAAATGGAAGGATTCAGAAGGGCGACCCCTTTAACTCATTGTGACTTTGATTGCTAACATGTCCGCAACCGGGGAGGCGAAATAATAATACAAAATCCCATTAGACTTTACAGCTACTATTACATCATGTGTACAGCTCAACATGAAAAGTTTGGTGACAGGTCCTCGTTGTGGTTATCCAACTATTTTACTGCACCTCTCTTTCAGCTAGATGTGACCCCAAAGTCAGTCATTGGGAACCACACAATGAATGCAACTTGTGGCAGCAAGGTGACCTCCAGCCCGGGTGTCCTTGTTCATTTAGGCCTTAAGGGTATGCCACACTAAGCGAGATCGCTAACGACATCGCTAAAACGTCACTATTTAGCGATCTCGTTAGCGACGTCGTTGTGTGTGGCATGTAGCAACTATGTGGCCCCTCCTGTGATATCGCTGATCGTTCACTAACGTTCTGGACCGTTTTTTGATCGTTGTCGTCCCGCTGGTGAGCCTATATCGCTGTGTTTGGCACCTTTTGCGAACGACGAGCGACCTCGTTTGTGACGCATATGACAGCGGCGCAGGCGGGACTAGGGTTTTTTAGCGTCACGGAGTGGATCGCAATATCTGTAGAAGCAGGCAGGTGGGACTAGGTTCTCTTTTGCGTCACAGAGAGGATCGCAGAAGTTGCAAAGCAGGACGCAGAGAGCAGGAGCGATGCTGGAAATTCCTATTAATCAGAAGCGCTCGAGAACAATGAAAGGGAGCGCTATACACCATCTTTCATGACGCGGTCAAAACATAAATTATTGCACATATATAGCATATATCTGTGCTGAGGGGCGTGGAAAAGGTTGCGCTCAGTACATGCTAATGACAGATCCTAACGACCGCCAAAGTCGCTAAAGAGATCGCTGACCGCTGATGTGTTGTTTATGAGATCTCCTGTTTGGCAGCTACTAGCGACCTTAAAGCGATCACACCAACGATCTCGTTAGCTTGCATTGTGATCGCTAGCGAGATCGCTTAGTGTGGCATTACCTTTAGAGAGAGCCCTCTTGTTTCCAGGTGGCTGACGTAGGAGAGTTGGCTATTTCCACTAATCTTTTATCATATTGTTGGGTCTTTGCTGTTGGGGTGGGAGTGCTGCATTTATTTTCTGTCTGGAGTTGAGAGAGAACCCCCTTGAATCTAATATATCAATGGCATTGTTGTTCAATTCCTGTATACCGTCCATGGAGCCCCAAAGAAAGTTACTTGTGTTCATAGCTGAGTGCTCCAGCGCCTATATGAGAAGTGTGACGTTGACAATTCATATAGCTGACTATTTTCTGTCTCCTTTTTTAGCTCCTTAGTCACGCAGCAAGAAACATGGTAATGCAAGAAGATGCCATCTTGCATTCAGAAGATGTAAGCAAACATTATTTAGCCTGCCTTTTATATTCGTTATTAAACCCATATCTGTATCTTACAATACTTTTGAACAAGAAATACATTTACAAGTCATTCTTTACAAAGCATGTTCGTATAAATAAGATAAAGCCTATAGCAGCGTGTCATTGTAACGAGCTCTCGTGATTGGGTTTTAATGCTGTCCGCAAGACATTTCCCAGTAAGGGGCAGTAGTTGACTTTTTTATTCTAGTAAGTTACATTTAATAGATGAGTAATCAATTAAATGGGTTTTTAACTTTTATTACTGTTGAAAGATGTATACAATAACACAATGGGCTTCTATTTGTAGGTCCAGCGCTGCTTCTCTGCCGCTGCTTCAATCTTTATCGACTGCAGCGGTGACATCATGTCTACATGACTGGGATTAGCAGATCTAGACCAGCTGCAGATGTGACTTCATTGCTGCAACTGATCAACAAAGGCTGGGGCTGCAGACAGGCAGCGCTGGGGCTGCAGACAGGCAGCGCTGGGGCTGCAGACAGGCAGCGCTGGGGCTGCAGACAGGCAGCGCTGGGGCTGCAGACAGGCAGCGCTGGGGCTGCAGACAGGCAGCGCTGGGGCTGCAGACAGGCAGCGCTGGGGCTGCAGACAGGCAGCGCTGGGGTTTTTGAGCACTGAGTCTATTGAGTGGTGCACGTTTAAAGAGGACTACCTCTTTAATTTATGATACACACATTAAAGTGCCAGTACAACTTCTCACTTTTAACCACTAAAATACTTGAGAATGATAAGAATAGAAACGTTTTTACAAGGGGAATCCTGTAAATAGATCTTTTGATGTCCATAGATTCATGTGAGAAGCTGGTGGTGCTGGATCACCAACATATTCCAGAATGAACACAAAGGGGTTTAAATAAGGACTTCTAGAGTAAGAAAACCCTGGGATCTTGGTAGTCCAGAAACTCTGACATCTCCGGTGTAACAGTCTCCCGTATTTATTGAGGGTCTAGGAAATATATCAGGAGGAGAGACCCCATCACAATGCAAGCCCTCGGTACTTTATTAAAGTGGTTGCACAGGTTGACAAAAAAACATGGCTGCAGTACTTACTGTCCACAGGTTTTCTATGATAATGCAGTCCCTCCACATTTACTTCAATGGAGATAAGTTATGATGCCAGACACAGCCATGGATAGATGAGGCGCTGTTTCTGGAAGAATGCAACCTGTTTTTTTCTGATCGTGTACAACCCTTTTTTTTTTTTTTTTTTTAAATGGCTGTTCCACTGCTTTTAGATCAATGAGTTATCCATACGATGATTTAGTGAATCCCGCTTTAAGCAGGGGGTTGGACCAGATGGCCCAGGAGGTCCCTTCCAACTCTACCATTCTATGAGGATAGGTAATCGGTATCAGATTGGTAGGGGTACCAGGTGTCGGAAACCCACCAATTGACCTTTCTCAGTACCGGTGGCAGAATGTAAGCAGTTGTGAAGCATATTATCACGGTTCCAGCAATTCTGCACTAGTCGCTGCTAGGTACAGTACTTCCACGCCTATTCAGTTAGATTCGCAGGCACTGAAAACAATTGGTGGTGGTCGCCCAAATCCACACCCTTTGATCGATATTGATCACCTGTACTTTAGGATAAGCCATTAATATAAAATTAGTGGTATAACCCTTAAACTCCCTGAAAGCTCTTTAGGTAAAGTGCACCTGTCTGGTAAAATCTACCATATAGATACGGCCGACTTGTTACGATGACAACTTCATGATTATGTCTAATTTTCACATTGTGTGATCTTTTCAGAGTTTGAGAAAAATGTCAATTATAACAACTCATCTCCAGTATCAGTAAGTACGATTATTACACCTATGTCCTCACGTGTGTCATTGGCTCCAGACTGCTCACTAATAGTGTTCATATCATCTGTCTGCCAGGCAAGAAGCCATCCAGAAGAAGTGAGTGTCCGGATTAGTCTTCACATTGATAAGTCGTGTGAAGGTGCATTTGTTTTTGCTTAGTTTGATCTTCCGCAAGCAGTCTGGCTATTTACTGCCTGTTACTTATGAAACAATAAAAGTGTAGCTAGCACAGTACATGAGTGGTTAACTGCAATGTTGCCTGACAAACAGGCCACCAATATTAACCCCAATCATGGGTGCCAATGGACTGATGGAGACCAACTGCTAAAGCATAGCAAAAAATATGAAAGAGCAACAGTCATAGGTCTATTTAAAAAAATATAAAGTTTATTAAAGTATCTAAAATATACAGGTCAAAGACACAAAAACGGGGGAAACAATGCAGCACATGGTACACATGACAAAAAGCCGGGCTAAGAGCAAAGCATGACCTGTGAATAATGAATAATGTGCCAATTAAAGGCAATCTAACCATAAGCCACGCATGAAATGAATAATGGCAGGCTCAGAGGCTAAAAAAGAGCATGTGCTCAATAACGGTAAATACCCTAATAGCACTCCCGAACCTACAAATATTGATAGACATACTGAGCGGCAAAGGTAAAGAGATGTGACAATATTTACCACGTTGGTGCACAGGTCAGCTGGCGCAGAGCCATATAAGTTGTTGCACAGGTATGTCATTTTCCTCGTGTCAACTCCGAGAGAACATTCAGTGAGAAATTCAGGCTAGGACCCCAGATGTCCTGGGGAATACATTCAACAGTATTGATCGGCACGTGCAGGCATGCTTGGATGCGACCGGTGGACATTTTCAACACTTGCTCTAAAACATCAGTTTTTCATGAACCAACGTATGTACAGTCCAGATTTCACTACGATAGATCGCCCTGTATTTGCCCATGATATTTTATGAATTATGTTTGTGTAGCAATTTTATGTGTAATCTTTTCTTTCTTTTATGTGTAGTGTTGAGCAGTCGTCAAACCTTCAGGATCAGTTAAAGCATCTGCTAAAGTGATAAGAACTCCGCTTTGCTCTGGACTATACCCTGCATAATGCGGATCTGAAATGCACTGAATGTCATTAGTTTTCCTGCTGTTGGACGGCTCTGTTACTTGTTCCAGAGGAAGAAATTTACTTGAAGATGCTGCAGCAAATCTGCTACGTGTGTGTGTTATCCCACTGCACTCTACGATGTTTTATCATTATGCCACGTTTATTATACCATTTTTACAAGTGGCGGTAATGGTGAGCCATAGTGAGACTGAACGCCTATTGGGGCAGTTTGCTTTGACTGTTTACATATAGTATTATGGTTCTGTTCCTCCCCCCCATGTCTGTCCAACAACTGAGATCTTTTATGAAGCCACTTACAGCCCTTGATGGATTATCAATATTTAAAATTATCACCTATTCATAGAATAGGTGATAACTTGAGTTCTACCTCACTGATCCTTAAAACAGGCTTTGAAATTCCCAGTTGGAGTAGTCTCGTAGCCGTACGTATGCAGCACCGTGCCATTCATCCGGTGCTGGAGATTGCCAAGTGCAACACTTGTGCTTCACTCTGTTGGGAAATTCAGAGCCCCAATATCCGGGATCTGACTCCTGGTATTCCTATCAATCTGCCGGATTTCGCCTGTCCCGTGGATAGAGCTTTTAATGTTGAGATAAACCCTTTGTGACAATTTAGAATTTCAACTTTTTCATGACACCACATTGTGGCAATACCGCTAAATCTAGTCCTTTATTCTTTACTATTAGTAGAGTTTTTTGTTTTTTTTACTATACTATTGTTTTCTTCATTACTAATAAATGTCATTGATATAAATGAGATGGCAGAGAAGAATAAAACATTCACAGTAAAGGGAACATGTTGGGATCTTTTACCCCACTGAATGACCACTACTGGTTTATCGAACATACAGCTTTGGCAAAAGCAGAACATTAAAATTCCATTTTATTTTATTGTCTCCTTTAAACCATAATGAAAAAAATGGTAATAATCCAGAATCCTATTTCCTACACGAGTATCAAACCTACAGAGGGTTTTCAAGCATGGCTGTAGGTTTGGAAGTCGTAGGTCATGTGTTTCCGGATTAATAAATTGATCTTTAAGGTTTTAAGGAGCCGTTCTAATAAAATGAAGTTTAAAGTTTTTTCTGTGGATGCTAGAACCTTTTCATTTATCACATGCTGTTATTTGGCAACGGCCCGTGCACCACACCTGCGACACCATTTGTGGACTAATATATTTTCTACCTTTGCTGGTTTAATACTTCTTCTTGGGATAGTGCGTTTATGTCCTTTTAGAAAATGTTTTATATGGTTATATGCAATGTCCGCAGAAGAGCTATGGTGGTGACGCCTATTTGCCATATTCACCTGGATGGAGCGCTGTTTCTTCTATTGCATTTGCCTATTTGCCATATAGTCATGTCAGTTAGGCCAGAAAGTGGCTAACCAACATTCGATTGGCTGCAATTTTGTCGTCCAGCGCACATGGTGAAGGAAGGTGACTTGATCTGCGCGCGTGCTGGAGGTCTGCAGTAATGGCTTGATCACTTATCCCAGCGAAAGTGACGTCAATCAAGCCAGGAAGGGGCCGGTGAGAACGACTGGGAAAGAGGAACCACATTTGTGACTGTTTGGCAGTAATTGGCATGTGATACGTGACTGCCTGTAAACTTGCCCCTGTACTACACTGACTGTAAAATTCTGTCTAGAATATAGATAAACCTCTTGACACCTGCCCAATTGAGTCATTTGCTTAGAATGTCACCTAGTAGTCTGATTTCTACTTTGTAAACTCAGATAACGTTTAAGCTGTCTAGTTGTAAAAAGGGCGACGTTTCATGCCCCAAAATGGTTATCAATTCAGTACGGCCACAGAAATGTTAAAAGAAAAATGACCTAACCACTGTCTGGGCCTCTGACCTGGTGCTCCTCTTCCATCCACAGGTTAGGCAGACAGATGGGGTCGGATCAGAGGAGGATTATACATATGACGGAGGTATACATGGTTATCTCTGGGACATATAGCTCCTGTGAAAGGCTCAGTGCTGGCTACAGCTCACCCTAAGGTTCCATATGCTGACATTCTGGTGAAATTGTCTAATCTGAAAAGCAGAGTGGAAGTATAAAGCATAACGGACAGAGTAGGATATTCATGCTGCCTGAACCACGAGCAACATGCATCTTGTGCTGATTGCATTATTGCAGCCATTTTTGTTTTGCCCTGAATAGTAAAGCATACTTTGAAAAGCTGGCCAGGGGCCATGTGGCTCGAATGACTATGCCAAGATGTAGGTTCCTCATGGCTTCTCATGTCGATCCCCTAGATTTCTGAGTCTAAGGAAGTGGGGTGGGGAGAAGCTGCAATATAGCACAGCCGGTCTCTTAATTCATGCTGCCTGTTATTTGAGCAGCATGAACCTCCTGTCAGGTTCTCTTTATAGAGAATCTGTCCTCCCCAGAAATGCCATATAGTGTCAATCATCAAATGATGTCTCCTAGGCTTATAGGAACAGCGTCTACAGGGAGAAAAGTCAGTTTTATTCTCCCTGTAGTCACTCGCTTCCAGTCATGGTGCAGGGAGATATTACAGCTGTGATGGCTCCCCTGCACATTGATTCACAGTTTTCTCTGCACACATGCTGCGGAGCAGGCTGTCAATGTGACTGTTCTTGTCCCCTGCACCTCCCTGATGACTGCGAGTGGCTTCAGGGAGATTATACCTTCCTCTGTAGCAGCGGTTTAAGTAAACCTGCCAAATATGTTTTACATGCTATTTACTGCCGATTATCATTATATGCAGAGGGAAGTAGCATACTTGTAGGCCGACAGGTTGCCTTTAAGTAAAATAGGAGCCATGAGCTCTTCTGACATACTTGCTTTGGTAACAGCTTGCATTTCTTATTAACTATCTTTTTTTTCTTTTGCGTTCTGTATTGTGTCGTTACTCTGGTATTCCTCCTGGAAATACATAATGTCACTCAAAACAGAAATCGCAGTGACACATTTCAACATTGCATAAGCAGTGTGGAAACAAATGTGTTAGTTCTGCGCTACCGTAGAAGAAAAGAAGAAGGATGCCAATCCGAGTGTAGCTGGTTTATTTGTCAACACGTTTCGAAGTATACAACTATATCAGGACAATCCGATCAGGTGGTATAAGGCTTAAACTTCGAAACGCGTTGACAAATCACTAGGATGCCAATCAGAGTACATCTTTTTTTCCATGGCAGCGCAGAACTAACCCATTTGTTTCTCCACTACTTATGCATTCATCTCCTTGTGGATCTACAACAGCCTTGAGCGTTATCAGTGCTTGTGTGAGCAAAATTGTGCAGTTACCCAGATAAGCCCCTATTTTTACGCTTTGTCTCTCTCCAGTCTTTTCTCCCCTACATTTCAACATTGGGCGTAATGGATTTCTATTGCGACCTGCGATTTACTATGAAAGTTGGATATGTTTGAAAATGTTTTGGGTTTTCTGTTGCAAGTCGCACAGGACACGCTTTTCACAGACTTCAATGCAAAGTGCTTGCGACCTGTCTGCAACTTGGAGGTTTCATTTACATCAAATGCATAAAATAGTCACTGACAGCAAGTAGACGAAAAGTTGCACAAATGTTTTTGTTTTTGCTGCTGTCGTCGTGTAGCCCTAGTCTGAATGATAAATGTGTCCTTTCAATTTGCTTTTTCCAGTGACCTTACTGTCTGACTCTGTCCAATCAGTACTAAAATGACGAGAAGTGGTCGGTTGTAACCAGGATCAGACATTGTGTATTCTATTCATGTTGTTGTTATTATGCAAAGTTAAATTATTAAAATTGTCTTGTGACTTTTGTAAGAAGAATATTATAGATGTTGCATAATAAAATGAAGAAAATTCTGTTTGGTCCTTTTGTTCTTTATTGCCCCTTTTTTCTTATTCATGTTTAACATTTCCCTGTGGCTTTTTACTATTTTTTGTGTGGGAAAAAAACGAATGTTAAATCTTTTTCTTTATTCCTCACATAATAGGCAAAAAGTGTATAAACATACCGTAGTTTTTTAAACCCAATCCACATCTGTTTTACTGGAAACTGTTGTAAATTTTCATTGTAAGGCCGGGATCACACATGCGAGAAACACGGACGAGTCTCGCATGTGAATTTCCTGCATTCGGGAGCGGAGTGTACGGCTGCATGTATTTCTATGCAGCCACTCACTCCGCTCCTGAGTGCTGGTGGTAGTGCCGGGAATTCAGATGCGAGACTCGTCCGTGTTTCTCGCATGTGTGATCCCGGCCTTAAATTTGCACCAATCTCTGCAGTAATTCATCCTTCTGACGAAACGGCACTCATAGGGCTACAGTGTGCAGAAATGGATGTCTGAGTAGTTAGTGATGGTATGGAAGGTACAAACACCGCTCCAATACACGTCCATGTTACATAGAACAGTAATAATGTCAGATATCGCTGCAATTCGACTGGAGAATGGGTAGAATTGCACCAGTCATATGACGTTTCGGACGGATTTTGGAAAGGTTTCTTAATTATTTGCATTGTGTATTATATATATGTTGACACTAGGTCACATTTATGGTTTCTAGCCTCGAATATCTTACATCTTTCAGTTCTACCTATAAGGGATGTCTGGTATAATGCTTATGTGATTCCCAGAGAAATTATTATTATTCTGCCCCATACCATACAGAATGTAAGCTAAGAACGAACACAACTACGGAGGTAGAAAATGTACAATCCTTCCACATAGGGCATTTTTATAATGTGCGATGAACTCCACATTAAGCCCAAACCTTCGCTCCTGATTTATAAAACCTAGGACTGATTTGATCTCAGGATTGTATTATGTAGGTGATTGGATGCTGAGCAGCGCCATTTTATTAAGACACTGCTCAGATGTTCATAAAGGGTTAACGCAGTAGTAGTTTTTTTTTTAGATATGTTAGGCTGCATTCTCATTAGCGTTCGGGGGGCTTTGGGGAGGGCTGCGTACGTCCTCCGTTAAGCCCTGCCTACTTCTGCATGCGTCCTGCGTACCTATCTTTAACATTGAATACGCAGGACATGCAGATGTATGCGGATGCATCATTTTGACGCACCCGCACAAAGCGCAACTTGTTGCGTTCCCGTGCGGTCGGCGGGCGCGTCAAAACAACATATCCGCATACAACTGCATGTCCTGCGCACGCAATGTTAAAGATAGGTACGCAGGACGCATGCAGAAGTAGGCGGTTTGGGAGAAGCTGCTCTTGGAGGATGTTTAGATCCCATTCCTTATTTATAGCAGTATTAGGCAAAATTGTGAGTGAACCCACTCCCCTGGATGAACCCCCCACACATGACACAGGGTCCAGGGACCCCTGGTAGTGCAGATATCCAAACCAGTCTGAAGGGGCCTTCATCAGTGAAAATCACTTTAACCAGTCCTCCGCAGCCCAATCCCTGTTCTTCCTGGAAAGTTACTTGATGTACACTTTTCTTTATTTGCTAGCAGGGCAGTTCAGGAAGACCTGTCACTATCAAAAAAGTGCTTTACGTCACTTGTCTTACCTATTGCATTTTTTCTGTGCTGTGTGGTGTATAAATATGTGATTCTTCAGATTTTGTATTAGTTTTGCCTGATGAAGAGACCTGAGTAGTCTGGAAAGCTTGCAATTTGTTACCATCTTTTCAGTTAACCATTAAAAGGTATCAACTACTGAGGACTCTCAACTCTAAATATTTTTCTATCAAAAAAGTAGTCAGTTTTGTGCTTATTTTATTCCCACTGCTCCTGCAAGTATTTTTTTTTTCTTTAAATTTGCTATACAGCTCCAGGGACATCGACTTTTTCACTTAGCAAATATTTATGGTTTTCACAAGGGACGTGGCTCACAGGATTGTCGGAGGGTCTGTTCTTAAGCTTCTCTGCATTATTACCCTGTAATCAAGGCTCCCCGTCTATTAAAAAACATAAAAATTAGCACTGAATGAAAAGATTCTTATCTCTGAAACCGTCTCGCTTATATAAAAAAAAACAACAATACTCGGGGAAGCAGTGAGAATAAAGTAAGGTAATAATAATAAAAAAAAAAACTGATGACCTGGTGATAAGTCCTCTTTAAGGCTACTTTCATACTTCAGGCTTTTTGTGTCAGGCATAATCCGTC
>VIAB01002612.1:159233-171088 GCA_009801035.1 Oophaga pumilio | reverse complement strand
CCTTGCTTATGATGCCTATGTGCTTACTCTGAAAGTGTCCACCACCCATACTTATGTTGCTTATGGGCTTACTGTGGAAATTGTCCCCGACCATGCATTTGCCTGTGTGCTTACTGTAGGGGTCTGGGCCCGCAATTATGAAGCCTGAGTGCTTAATTTGATATTTTCCCCACCCACGCTTATGATTTCTATGTAACTATTGTGAAAAGTGTCCCTATGTTTATAATACCTGTAAGCTTACTATGAAAAGTGTCTCCACCCATGCTTATTATGCCTATATGCTTATTGTGAAAAAGTGTCCCCTCCCACTGTTATGATGCCAGTGTTCTTCCTGGAAAAAGTGTCCCCACCCATGCTTATAATACCTGTGAGCTTACCAGGAAAAGTGTCCTTGCCCACATTATGATGTGTCCCCGCCCCCCGCATTTACTGTTAAAAGTGTCCCCGCCCCTGCTTGCATCTAGTGTGATTTAGTTTAGTATGATGACATATTCCCCTCACATATTCCCTTCACCATGGTTTGGCTTTTTCCTGTGCTGTCTCCTGCTGTATAATTATACTTTGCAGAAGGTGCCAAAATCACCGGCGTAAGGGACATGACAACATCTCTCAGCGCATAAAGAGGTTGTCATTTCTCATTCACAATCATCCATTTCACTGAATGAGTTTAATATATTTATTACATCGGCACTAAGCCCTGTAACACTGACCCCTATAGGATGTGATTTGAAAGAGTGAATCTTCAGTTTTCTACAAATTAAAGACAAACAGGAGGTGCCATGTAGCCCCCTTACATTGCAGTGTTTACCCAATAACATTCACGGGTCAATGCCTTGCACATTGCTATCTGCACTGATGGCTTTGGTGCAGGGTTAAAAATTTTCAGGAGAATTAACAAGATATGGTATGTTTAGACTACTCCCCAAACAAGAGCACTTGGCAGACTATAAGGATTTAGCATACTGTCAAAAATAACAAATATCGAGACTCGGGTATCAGCTGTTCTACATACAAGGCTGATAGGAAGACCGTAAACACCATCAATCATGATCATGGCAAGACCTGGCTCAATAGTAATGTATTCAAACCATCCAACAATGTACAATCAAAAACAGTGAGAACCCTTGCCATATATTTCCCTCCTTTGAGACCCCCATAATGTTGGGAGTCAGCAGAAAATAATCTGAATACACAGGCGCTCGGTGCACTCTTGGCAAGTCTGAACAGTTCACTGCACCCTTCCACCTACTTTGTTTTCTATTTATCTCCATTCTTCCCTGGTTCCAGTGAAGCCAGAGATGTCAATCAAGGACGAGAAGGGCGGAGAAAGATGGCACTGCTATACATCGGGGGCTGCAAAATACTGTGCATTTACTGTCCCCGCCCACGCTTATGATTCCTGGCACTGCCCCTGCTTATCACTGATCACATGACTTTATCCAGAGTTATTTAGTACAGTAAAGAAGATATTTCTCACTCGTTGTCCTTCAGGTCCATCACGTCCAGGAGACCCTGGTTGTCCGGGAGACCCCTAAAAATAAAGCAAAGAATAAAGAGGGAAACATTTTGGTTGACAATGACTATGACTCTGTATAAGCCAGAACATTATATATTATAAATAATAATAGTGGTCTAGTATAATAATACCTGAGCTCCTTGGCCTCCATTTTCTCCCTTTTCACCTTTCGATCCAGTTGGTCCCTAAACAACATTATTTTTCAAGCGTATGTTCATAGTTTTCAAATAGCTGTTCAGATATAGTCATATGTACTTAGACACCCGTTATTTAGTACATATATTTTTCAAGGAAGGATTTCCAAGGGGCCGGCATAAAATATAATATTACATATTATATTTATTATTGCCTGTCTTATTGTCCAGTTTAATTTTTCTTTATTCCATTGTTTTTTGTTTTTTTTTTGCAAAAAATACAAATACAAATACAGCTGTACATCCCCACTGGCACTCCAGTGACAATTTTCCGCTGCTGCCTCTGATTTTTGCTGATTTAACGACAACATCACGTGGCAGCCAAACAATGGGCTCAGTGTCTTGTACCATCCACAATGGTATCATTGCCTAGTGAGATTGGCTGCAGCGGTCACGTGATGTCGGCATAATTTCACCGCAGCAGTCGTATCAACAAAGACTGGAGGCAGCGGTTGAGAGTGATTTTTTTTTTTCAAATTTTTCATTCATGCATTTAAAAAAAACAACTTTTTAATACTTCTGTCCACATAAAAAATGTAAGTGGCTTCCACATGGCAGCTCGGAGCGGATCTGGCGCAGTTCAGACTGCAAATCTGAGGTAGAAATCCAAAGGTCAGCCTCAGATTCCTGCCTTGGATTCTGCCAGGTTACCGTAGCCTGACTGCGTCAGCATGTACGTTTTCTCTCAATATAAGGTATGAGGGTCTTACAGGGGGTCCTTGAATTGAATGACCATTAGGTCCTTGGGGTCCAGGTGGTCCGTGGACTCCTGGTGAACCTACTGGACCTCGGGGTCCTTCTGGTCCCTGTAAAATAAAGACATAAAGTGATTGGATTATCCGCAAAATATAGACAATATCATTTATTGATCGTAGTTAATAAGTTATAGTGGTTATCCAGAATTTGGCTGCTCCCAAATACAGTGCCACATCTGTCTACAGGTGGTGTTCGGTACTACAACTCAACCCTAATTACTTAAAAAGAGCCAGGTTGCAATACCGCAACCCATAGAGAGGTGAGATGCTGATTTTGGAAGGAAGTAGCCATGTTTTTATAATCTTAGACAAACCTTTAAATCTCTTTTTTGGCATCAGTTCTTTTGGCTCGCCAATATTAAACAATACTTCACAAACCTGTCATAACTAGGGCTAGGCGTGATGAGATGTTGCAGCATACACGACTTCTCTATAGTGAAGTTGCGTACCTACACCTTAGTCATGCTCTGATCCCTCAAACCATGCACTAAGCAAAAATATCAAAATTACCTAAGGTTAAAAAATTGCCCAGGCCTGGCGTAAAAATGGCAAAGTTGAGCATTTTTGTAAAACTATAAGTTGTGCAAAAATTTTGTGACATTTCTAAAAGGCAAAACATGTTTGTTGAATCAGGGCTATACAATTTAGCAGCAGGACATATTTCCAGTTTGGTCCCAATAAAGGGCGGAGGGTGAGCACTCATCTAAGATGTTGGACTCTTCTCATTTTCTTTTTTCAGCCTTTAGCCCCTAAAGCTCCTCTGAAATCCGAGAAAGGCTGTGAGAGTTGTTCCCATCTCAGGCTTTCTTGGGAATAAATCAGTCTGACTCCGAGCACTATAGTTGCAGAAACAGAGTAGCTCAGCCGCTTTTGGCTTTTTCTGTAGCTCCACTTCCCGTTTGTCAGAGCTGGATGGAGTTCTTTTCATCCATGAAAGGCTGAGAGAGGGATAACCCTTTAATAGAGAGTCCCGGGGTATAGATGCCGACTCTTATCTGATGCGTCCACATAAAATAACTTACAGGCAGACCTTTTTCTCCTGGAGATCCTTGGGGGCCTCTCATACCTGCACCGCCCTAAAAAAAGAAATAACAGACGATTCCTTATTGTAAGGCTCTTTATTGGGTCAATGTAGACTTCTAGGATTGTGACCTCTGCTAGAGACCCTGTTCTCTTTGGTTTTGTCAGGGGTCCCCAACCAGTGTCTCGTAAAACCACACGTGGCTCGTGGGTCTATCAGCATCCACAGGGTTGATTATTACTTGATAGGTGGCACTCAGGGGCATTATTACATTATATGGGGCACTCATGACAATATTACTTTAGGGGTGGCACTCGAGACATGATTACTTTATAAGGAGGAACTCCGGTCATTATTACTTGAAGGGGGCCCTTAGGGCATTACTACTTTATGAGGGATTATTCGGAGCATTTGCATGTGCATATTATTGCACATTATTTTCTACACACATAAGATTTTTTGTATTTTGCGTCCAGCATACGGCAGACAAGTGACACAGCTGAGTCTGCATATTACTAAGGTCCGTACCGCAGGTGTAAAAACACCGCATGTCAGTCCCACAACCCTCGTGTGCACTACGGATCCACAACTACACCAGCCTCCACATTACACACTGCTGCTAGTCTTCTTACCGGACTGCCAGGTGGTCCGGGTAACCCTTTATTTTCCTGGGAGCATGAACAGGAGTTTGGAAGAGGGGGGCATGTGGCTTCATCTCTCTAGAAAAGAAACAGGTTTGGTTAATTTTTGCTGTCAATCTGCTATATGACATAAGAGGACGGAAAGCAGGTGTTATCCAAACCCACTTATGGTGGACACAATTTATACTCCGTAATGCAGTTTCTTAAAGAGTCATTTCCACTGCAAATACGTACGGCGCATACACCGGATGTATCAGAAATGTCTGATCAGCGGAGAAGATGTGACAAATATGCAATCTGCAAATCACTTTATGTAAAAATTCTGTTGTTTTACCCCCCAAAAAAATCACTCCAAAGTGATGGCAACTATGTACACCCCATGTATGTGACTTGCTGTCCGCCGCCTGTTATCAAGTGTAATCCATCTCCAGGAGTAAAGGTGGGGTTTGGGCGTTCTACAGGAAGTGGGGGTGGAGCTTTGTAGCTCAACAGGAAGTGGGGGTGGAGCTTTGTCTCTCTACAGGAAATGGGGGTGGGGCTTTGTCTCTACAGGAAGTGAGGGTGGGACTTTGTCGCTTTACAAGAAGTGGGGTGGGACTTTGTCGCTCTACAGGAAGTGAGGGTGGGACTCTGCTGCTGTACAGGAAATAAGGGTGGGACTCTGCTGCTCTACAGGAGTGAGGGTGGGACTTTGTCACTCTAAAGGAGTGAGGGTGGGACTTTGTTACAGGATGTGGGGGTGGGGATTTGTAGCTTTTTTACAAGAAGTGAGGTGGGGCATTGCATCTCTACAGGAAATAGGACATGGCTTTGTCTGTCTACAGGAAGTGGGGGTGGGGCTTTATAGCTCTACAGGAAGTGGGGGTGGGGCTTTGCATCTCTACAGGAAATGGGGCAGGGTTATGTCTGTGTACAGGAAGTGGGGCAGGACTTTGTCTCTTTGCAGGAAGTGGGGTGGGGCTTTGTATCTCTACAGGAAGTGTGGGTGGGGCTTTTCCTCTCTACAGGAAATGGGGCAGGGCTTTGTCAACAGCAAGTGTGGTAGGGACTTTGTCTCTCTACTTTAAGTGATGTGAGTCTTTGTCTCTCATGTGTGCATGCAAGCATTGAGTTTAGGGCAGGAAATCCATTGAACAATGGCAGACGCAGGGAAATGAGGGAAAGAAAGTTCAAGAACATATAGTGCTGGCAGAAGGCTGATGAAGAGGAACTGCTGCAAAAGAGTGGATGGCAACTTACATGACAGTTTCTGGACACAATAGAGTATGTGCTTCAAATGCAGTTTAACCTTGTTGAGGGGAATGAGGACAGCAAGACCATGCTTTTCTGTAGGTTTATCATAGCTAGATAAAACTGTAGAGAATTAGAAAGCTTTCTGGATTCCAGGTGTAAAAGATGAGAAGAATAAAGTGTAAGTTACTCATGTAAATCTGATTGTCTATGGGGCTGACAGAAATAGCTAAGGACAGCTCTGGAATACACTACTGGATGTAACTCAGGATCAGTAATGTAATGTATGTACACAGTGACTGCACCAGCAGAATAGTGAGTGCAGCTCTGGAGTATAATACAGGATGTAACTCAGGATCAGTAATGTAATGTATGTACACAGTGACTGCACCAGCAGAATAGTGAGTGCAGCTCTGGAGTATAATACAGGGTGTACTTACAACGTTTGTTGATTCGGTCTATAACATATAGAATGTATCAAGAATATTAGAAACAATGTAGATTAATGAGAACGGTTCTCACCAGTGCAGGAAGTTCACAGCATTTATCTCTACTGGCCCAAGAAGAAGCACAAACAATATCAAACATCTGGAGCTGGAACTAAAGACAAAAACACAGCATGCAGATTAAAAATGTCATAGTTGCTGGATACAATGAAATGACTAGAATAGATAATGAAATTGCAGCTGCAGGACACGAGGCTCAGTATATCCCTGCTAGTAGTGATCTTTGTGACATAATAGCATCTATTCAACAAACTTCAATATTTATTAAACTGTGACATGATTGGCATGTTAGGTGTCGTACAGATTGGTTTAACTGGTTACAATACTATGAAATGATGTTTATTGGAGTCGGTGTGAAACTTAAAACCTGGGATGTGTTAAAACAACAATAAGGCTGTGTTCACATGAAGTTTTTTGAAAACTTCAAAAATGATGAGTTTTTCAAGCTCAAGCCGCTTCAGGAAACGTTCATTTTTTGGGGAGTCTTCGGCAGAGTTTCTTTTTCCTGAAACATCTCAAACTATGTGCACACAACGTCTTAAACTCAGGCGAACGGGCCAAGTTTTTCAAGTCGGAGGAACTTCAGGAAGTTCTGCAGTTTTTGTTTTTTTTTAAGTGTCTTTTGTGTAGTTTTTTGATAATTTCCTAAGCGTTTTTTTAGTTGCTGTTTTTTTTGGAGGGTTTTTCCATAGTTTTTGTGACATCTCTTTCACTATCGTTTTCCGATCGTTCTCAAGGCGTCTTTTAAGTACTATTAAACTGTTTTTTAGAGGATGATTTGGGAGCAAATACTCTGAGTTCCTTTTTGAAGTGGGTTTTGAAGCAGATCGTCTAAAAAGTCCACATCAAAGAGATTTCAAGCGTTTTTTTATGATGACTTTGAAGAGGGTACTCTTGAAAATACATGTAAAAGAACTCTGCATTTACATACTCAATAAACCCCATACACCTAATGTGTATGGTGGTGCGGGAAAACTGATCGTCGGTGAGATATCAATCTGCCATGTCAGAACGTCAGATTTCGAACTTATGATTGATTTGCTCTCTCGAAGATAAGACATTACACAAGCAGAGATGTCAAGGAAAGACAAGTGAGATGGCTGCTGGCCAAGCAATCAGCAAAAGCATTGTTCAGCCGACAGCCGTCTGAAATGTATGGTTATCTTTAGACTAAACCATTGGATTACCAAGAAAAGACCCTTAACACTTGATCATCAGAAATCTACCGTAAATCCTCACCAAGGATAGGCAGGAATCTATTAGATGATGGCTGAAGATGAACAATGTGTTAATAACCCATTGGCAGAACAGGGATTGACATTGGGTTACAAAAAGGTTTACTGTACCCCTCTGCATTAACAGAAATGGCTACCAAACTTTTGGAAACAAGGTTGTCATGCCTCAGATTGAGGACTCGATCCGGTGACCTCTTGCTGCATGGCCAGTTTCTCTTTCTGCTGAGCCACAGCCAGTTTGGTCTCTGTCCAACTGCTGATTGTTCTTTTGTCTTTTCTTTCCTATCTTTGGTTTGCTTCTTTTCAGATTTCTGTCACTTCCCATTTTGGTTCTGTCCTATCACTTCTTGTGAGTGGCTCTTTATACTCACCTTGCACCTGCATCTTTGCTGGCTAGATTTCAAGACAGATGATGTTTGGAGATCCAGCTCCTTAGATAGGGATTCTTTTACCTGGTTAACCTCTGTTGCTTTTCCTATAGTTTGTGTGTCTTCCTCCTCAGTACCTTTTAATTTCTTTTATTTTTGGGGCCTGGGAGATTTTCCACCTATTTCGTTTGTTGTGTGGTTCTTCTTATTTTCTCCCGTCTTTCCTGTGAACCCATTCTTAGGCCTGTGCCTTTTTCTCCAATTTTTGTGTGTGTCACTTTATAGTTATTATTGTTCTAGGGTTGCACATTGCTTATAGAGAGGGCGCAGATAAGGATGTTCAAGGTAAGCCAATGTTGAGTTGGGGCGCCATTGCCTATATTTAGGGTGCCAACCTCCGATGTCAGACAGGGACAAATCGGGGTCAAATTAGGGACTTTCCTAGTCTGAACAGGGCCCTGTTGGGTTCAGGTGTTTGTCTCTCCTGGTTTGTACGTAACCCGTGTGAGTGTGCTTATACAGTCATAACAGAGGCTAAACCATAGGATTACCAGGTGATCATCAGAAATATCATAAATACACTAGATCATTGGAAGACCAAAGATGGATCCCAAGAATGGATACTACATGACCAAAGCTATGAGCTAAACAGTGGATCACTAGGGTTGATAAAGGACTTTTTCCCAAATAAATCAAATAAAATCACTGGATTTTCAAGTATGAACATAATTTACATAATTTTCCGTAGTCATGTCTGACCACCGCTTCAGAATATTCAGTTTAACAGGACTTCGGAAATAATGGCAAACAGCTTGAGTCACAAAGGGGACTTGGCAATGCTCATTCTTGGAATTGGTAGGGATCCACTCATTTATTACCGTAGTAAGGTGATACATGGTGTTTATGGAACAAAATCTTTAACTCGGTCACCCAAAGTGGAATGCTACATCACGAAAATCACTGTGAACTAGTGGATCATGTACACACCGGGGAGTTATCAATGCAATACCACCACTGGATCAGCACAAAGTAGTGATCCCACCATTGGGTCAATAACAAGATAAACATCTAGTCTATAATCCTAAAATACTAAGCCTGAAATTATGTAAAAGAAAGCAATTTAGACCTTAGTTGTAGGGATCTAGGGGTCTATTGGGTTAACTAATGAAAGAAACAGAATATCTACAATTCCCTCAGTAACTTCTTTCCTAAATAGGGGATTTTTCGATAAGTGGGCAGCTTGTTAAACCTATAAAATTTGTAAGACCTTCACAATAACACAAAACTTCCTTTCCGTGTACAAAACAATGGAGTCCATTAATGAGCCGGCCTCGTTACGTTGACATCTTGTTGGAATGCAGCCACTTGTTTCCCTCTCGTTGTGAGTGGGGTCGGGTTATTAACGATGCAGCCATTGTGTACAAGGCTCTTTTTTGTGTTTAGGCCGATCTCCAATAACCAATTATTTTTACTCTCTCTCGTGCTCGTTGTGTTTGCGTTAGCGCATTATCTCCATACTGAGGACAGACAATGGCGTAATCTCATAAATGTAAATTTATTGCCTAACGGGATAACAGGAACCACAGGAATTTGTTGAGTGGGTTTAGTCATGAATGGCCCTTTGTCAAGAAAGCCTTCCCTACGTCTATGGGCTAATGGTGGGATACATTGCACTTACCGGAGCAGAGTTGTCCTTTGGCCCTCTAGATCGAACCATCCTTCCCAGGACTTCCAAGCCATCGACTGAGATGTTTCCAGCACCATTTATCGGCTTCTCGCCCACTAGTTTGCAGTCGATGACCAGTTTGGCAGTCGTCTTGGTTATTACTATGTGCACCTAGAAGATAAATACTGTCATAAATCTGTGCCAGAAGAGGACTCTGCTTCTTTTTGCTTTCAATAGTTGTCTATTGATACTATGTAGGGAGCTTTATATGTAATTTAAATGTCAAATATCCACAGAAGTGTCTGCTAGATGCTCTCTCCACCCTATAACTTGCTTTATTCCACTATATACAGTATGGCATTGTTTGGCATACTCCTGTCTTTTCCTGAGCTCCTTTCAGATGTTTTACGACCACATCAAAGTTCAGCTCAACTTTGTTGTGATCAGTGGTGAAAAAGGAGTCCAGAAAAATTCATATCGAAGAGTTATAATCTCCATCAGATTCGACTTGCTTGTGGATTCTAAGTTAACTCATTATGCTGCCGACAAAATGCAAGGAAAAAGGCTGTAAAAGTCAAATGGTGCAAAACGTTTATTTAAACCCTATTGCAAAAATTATCCAAAGCCCAAAATACATACATTTGAAGGATTTATCTTCATGTTTACATTTTGGTATCGTTGGGTAGTACGTGTGAAAACAAGCACTTTTGCAATTTACTGCTTTTTAAAATTTGCAGCCGTTCTTGAAATATTAACGCTTTTCTTTAGGTTACAGCTCGTTGCTTAGGAGACCGACCATCGCAGCTGTCTAGTTTGTAAGCAGTGTGCTGAAGCTGGCCAGGATTAGGAGAAAACATTGCGTTTTTTAGCGATCCTGGGCAGCCTCAAAACAGCACCTACAAGCTCAATAGAAAACAATTTGAAAGCACTGCGCATCTTTTACTGTTTAGCAGCCGTGGTCGGTCTCCAAGGAAACTAGATGTAAACAAAAGAAAACTGTTAAAGGGGTTGTCCACTACTAGGACAACCCCTTCTTGATCTGAATGTTTGGCCCCGATAAAATTAAAAAGCTTATACCCACTGCCCGTACCTGCACCGTTCCACTGGTGTCGGCACTCACGGTCCCGGGACTCTCGTACGGTTGTTGTGACATGTGAACGCAGCGACCAATCAGCGCTGGCTTCACTGTCTCCGCCTTCCCATGAATTGAACAGGAAGAGGAAGTCAGGGTTGAAGCTGCTCTCACTTCCTCTTTATGTTCAAGAGGAAAAAGTGACGCCGGCATTGATTGGGCGCTGGGCACCACATGTCACAACAACCTCATGAGAGCCCCACGACCGTGAGTGCCGACACTGCTGGATCGGCGCCGGCACAGGAGGTGAGTATAGGCTTTTTTATTGTATCGTGGCCAAACATGAGGAATGAGAAGGGGTTGTCCTAGTAGTGGACAATCCCTTTAATATCTCAAAAACTGCTGCAAATTTTAAAAAGTAATAAATTACACAAGAGCTTGTTTTTATAAGCAGTACCCAACAATACCAAAATGTAAACATGAAAATAAACCCTTTAAATGCATGCATTCTGGGATTAAAATAATTGTACTGGTATTTCCAAGCACTATCCAACAATAACCATTTACGAAGTTGGGAAAAACCCATTAAGTGAAAACAAAATGTCCTCAAATACTACATAGTTACATAGGTTATAAAAAGATGTAGATCCATCAAGTTCAACCTTTCTTTTTTACCCCAGTTAAAGGCTGATATAGTGTCTGCAATTACTATGCCTTCCGGTCGGGAAATCCAGTCTGACTGTTCTAACTGTAAAGAACCCTTTCATATTGATATTCTAATGTGGATCTTTTACACTGACCTTATGGAAACTGCCATGGAAAATCTTCCTAACTTCTGGTCCTTCAAAGGTAATGGTTTGAAACTGCCCCTTACTGTCGTAATTGAAATAAGTCAAGGTCTTTCCATTGTCTGTACAGAAAACAATCTCATGTAAGTATAAACGTAAAATGTAAAAACAGTGTAACGCCGGAACCACGCATTCATGCTCCAGGGTCCGAGTAGGGATCGTGATGCACGGATCGGCAGTGGGTCTCCTGACCCAAACTTGACAGCGTCATATGTGCCTACAAGACTGTTGAGTTTGGGTCATGAGATCCCCTCCCGGTCCGTGCATCGCGATCCCTACTCAGATGCGAGACATAGATGTGTGAATCCGACCTAAAACAATCTACAATTAATAATTCAAGCTTATTAAACTATTACAGAGCAATGTTTCTCCACAGTTACAGACTACAAACCTTCTCTGTGTGTGTAGTCTGACCCTGCAGATTAGCAAGGAGACGAGGTATAGGGAGTGAAATAGTTTGTAGTCTGCTTCCAAGGAGGCACATTGGTCTGCATAGGAGCTGTATACATAATGAACTGGAGCAATGTAAAAGAAGGGCTGCAAAACTTTACATACCCTTTAAAGAACAAAGTAATCCCACATCCATCTCAACTTACTGTCGAGTATTACACCAACTAGTGGCTCATATTCTTTATTTAAGATTTCCCAGAGTGCAAATGGTTCTTTAGGGGTGTCAGGAAGGATTCGGAAAAGGAAGGAAACTGTGTAATCTGACGGAAGGCCCTCTGGATGAATATGTCTGTAACAAGGAGAACATGGGGTAAGGATTTAGTGTACAAGGCTTCAATATCCAGATTTTTTTT